>KN887164.1:54448-64902 GCA_000934455.1 Apostichopus parvimensis
TTTTATTCACGATTAGATGAACTACTAATCACATGATACATTTACTGAATTTAATCTGAAAGTAATCGCAAATTAAGACATAAACTCTGGCGACTTGACATCAATTACGATATTCGGATATAGCCGGTGAGTTGAACCTGGAACTGGTCAATCGACGCTCTAGCCTAAATATTCCGACACATGTGTGACCACTCTGGTATGTTAGAGACTGTCCAGGCAGAAAGATTCCTGCCTATAACCCGCAAGTCATTAGCCTCATTTTTAAGTATCAACTATATGAATAATTGTTGTCCGTGACCTGATTCGTCACGCTGTTGTCCCTTTAGTCTTGTTAACACCCTAGTATGAACAGCCATAGTGTACCTTTCTATTCACAAATTTATGTCCCCGTATCTATTTGCTGTAGGCCTACTGCATAGAGAACGCCCACAGCAACGCATTCGATGCGCTTTAGATTGGTACTATAGTTTGTATCGGACAGATCCTCGGGCATATAAAATACAGTGGACAAGCACATTCGTGAGAGGCAGAAACATACTCTGAGGCATGTACAGTTTGCACTCGAGAAAAAGAGTAGTACAAACGACTTTGCCAAGACTACTGACCCTTGCATGGAAGGATCTATGAAGGGTGTTCCCCTTACTCATGCATAGCAATGATTGGCACCGTGGTTGTTAAATTTTACAGTTCTGTTCAATTAGGATTTCCACTTCACCACCCTCCGTATACTGCAGACTTTAGTCCTTTGCCATCGTGTTATTTTTATCACCGAACACAACAAAGAGTTAGTGAAACTTTATTATGGCTAACTTCTGCTGCTTTGCAACCCGATAAAGGGGTGTATTTAGTGCATGTGCTAGCCTGATACTGACGCCATGCACCCTTTGTCTCACGGGATTTCGTGATGGAAACTGGTGGACAAAGCAACGCTAGTCACATGGCGCGATATTATTATTCTTATCATTATAATAACAACGTGAGGTATTCTCGTATACACGTTCGATATCATTAAAATAAACCTATTGCCGTGAAGGCTATTTATTTTTAGTGTTTTGGACTTACTACCATTGTTGAATCAAACCATTCGGAAAAGGTGGAAGGAAGTAGTTAATATTGTGCTGTTATTTCCGGGTTAACTGCCCATTTTCTATACCGTATATAGCTAGATTCATGTGATACTGAGGAGGTGATCATAATTTATGATCATAACATATGGTTTCGTGTGCCATATGGAACGCGTTTAGGGTAAAGTTACGTTTACGCCGAAAACAAAACTTGTGCGATGACTATAGGCATACAAGTGTGATGACCACTCTCACATATAAGTTGTGATGAGTTAAAACGATGCGTTACATCACATTATAAATGTTAACATCGTTACCGTATTATTTCATTTCAAGTGTCGCAACGTATAGGTTTGTGCGAGCACCACACACTATCCTAATTTACATAGTCACCAATAATTATACCTTAGTCACCACATTGCACTTTGTTTCTTCTCATCACATGACTAGGGGCCTATGCCTTTTCCAGTAACACAAGAAATATATTCTGCGCTTCCGTTGGGCAAATCTGTTTAGCAAAGCACAACAACAGAAGCGTAATGACTCCTTCACCGCCTAACACCCTACCAAATCTTCGAGTATTGAGTGGTGTCATGTGGTTTTACTTCCTTCATGATCACGTGATTACTAACGTATTAGACTATGTTATTATTGTCACTTTAACGCAACCACTTGTTTTCGTCGAGGGATAATATTTCTACCTCAAGACTGAATATCTGCTTCTCAGATCGAAGAGTGATGTTAAGCTCTCCTTCAGTAAAAAAAAAAATCCTCTAACCGTCACCGAAGACAAAAGTTACACTACCCCCCTCCTTCACTGCAAATATAGGTTACATCAAAAATGATTTCACAATACTTACGTATTTCGTTATATCAAATGAAATATGAAGTAATCATGACGTCAGCACGTGAAAGAGACATAGATTTGTACCCTTCACCAAAGTGAAATTACAAGTCTTACCGGTGGTTCAAGACCGGTGACAATTTCCTTCGAATGTTTCATGATATCTCATTTTTAATATAAACAGACTATATTACGCTGCTGTGATCCAACGCTAGATTGTTCCCTTTGGTTTCCTCCGATAGTAATCCTAGCCTATCGTGCATTCGGTATAACTAACCGTTTAGCCTATACAGAGAATGACAATACCCAAACGTATAGTTTAAATACAGTTTACGTTAGCAATTTGGGATCGTCTGTTCTAAATCTTCGGACTTTGGAAGACTTACTATAGTAACTACGTCGAAGCAATAACCATTGCCTGAACTAAACATGACCCTCAAAAACCAAGTTAAACTTTTCAAGTTAGTTTGCAATGAGAGACTTAGAGTAAGGTTTTCCATTAATTGTGATTTAATATAAAGGCTATAACTACTTCGTACGAATTAAAGAAATTTGGATGATAGTAAACTATTATTTTTAATTCTATCTAAAAAAAAACTTGTAGTCATGTAGTTTTTCTTTACCTTGATATTTTTAATTTCAGTTCTAAAGTATAGAAATATTTTTTGAGGTAAGGGTTACAAAACTGACTATGAAGTTTCATATTAGTGAAACCTAACAGTTTTTATTCACGATTAGATGAACTACTAATCACATGATACATTTACTTAATTTAATTTGAAAGTAATCGCAAATGAAGACATACGGAATTGTGTCTTTGTTTTGACATAAACGATAGAATACAGAATACATTTCTTTGATAATTGTCAAGAACCCCTATTTACTTTTCTGCAAAATGTCACAAAAATTACAATGATATCAAGGGAGATTTTATATGATTATGTTCGTAACAGTGGCACTTAAAGGGAGTTGTTGTAGTGAGTAGTTATGTGGCATTTTATTATCAAAAAGGTTTTAAGCCTTGTGAGCTCACATTTGATGCCATACAATTCCATTGCTTGTTACAAAAGTGACGTAAGAAAGCAGTCCTTTTATTAAATAATCAAGCCATATTTCATGAAAATATAAACATTTTTAAGACTTTCTTTCTATTTGGGTCTTGAATACGATCATTTAATATACTAATCTTTGTGGACGACGAATGGAAAACTAATAATTTCAAGCCTACTTGCGTTTGATGAGAAAGGCATTCATACAGTAGATTACCGCTATTAGATCAATTTTAAATTTTAGTTTGAGATAAACTACAGAGGATTGGCAAATTTGCTGAATAAACGAAAAAAGAATTAAAAAAAAATATGGAAAGCTGTTTTAAAAGGAAAGGAATGAAAACCTTAGTTTATAAGCAATGAGTACAATGAATTATCTAATGAATAGTGAATAGTACTGTTCTTGCTAATAAGGGAACAATCTAGCGTATAGGCAATGATCTTATTACATACACAGCATACATGCGTGTTCGGAGTCAAAATGGCAACTTCCAACGGGCGCTAACCCTATATCTTCAACAGGGCGCGAAAGGTCTTTTTCGTCCCCCGTTGTGCAAAAGTGACCTATGCAATTGCTCGGGTACAACTGTGAGTTGTGCATTTATATGACGTCATCATCACTTTGCAAGGAAGCATATGGCGATCAATACTATAGTTAAAAAGGGACTACTCAAATTTACAAACGATGACGAATCAACACCTCGCCCTATTTCATTCTCCCTTCCACCAATAAAAAAATGGTCCCTCCCATAATTCACGAATATTGATCGATCTGTATTCGTAATAGGCCTAGTCGTTGGAACTGCAGTAGTGGTCACTATAGCAGGCAGATCACCGACATGAAAGTGTTGATATTCCATTGGTGTCGAACATAACCAACGGTCAACATTGGCAGTACCATTGCAAGATTGGTTTATCTGACATGCGTACCAATTACGTAATGGCTCAATTGTATAATCACAGTGCAAGGGGTTATGGTGTAAGCGAACCTCCTCCCATTTGATTTCGCCACTGGGAAATGGTAAACTTGTGAGTTGATTGGAGACCAAGTCTAAAAATTTTACGTTTAAAAGTGGAAGTTCCATTAAATTGTTCTTTTTTAAGTCGACTTTTTCTAGAGCCGATAAACCCATGAAAATGTCGCTCGGGATTGAACTTAAACGATTACTTGCTAACTCTATTATTTTCAGATTAGGTGAATTTGAAAAAATGCGACTCGGTAACTCGACTAATTTATTCAACGAGAGAGAGACAACTTCCAGATTGATGGTCTCATAGAATAAATCTTCTGGTAGGCTGCGAATGTCATTCAAACTGAAGTTGATATCTTTAAGCGAGCTAAGTCCAGCTAGTGCATACTCTTCCAACTCTTGCAGACGGCCTCCCCAAAAGTGCAACGTCCTTAAACTGTGCAACTCACTGAAAGTACTGTTCAATAGTTTACGGAGATTGATCATATTCAAGTAAATTTCCTCGATTTGGGGATTATTGGCAAACCATCCTGGTTCTATGTCGGTTATAGGGTTGTCCGTGAAATCAACATACGTTAACTGGTCGCTTGTCGGTAGCGGATCACTTACTCGTAGGCTTTTGATCCTGTTAAAGCCGATTTCCAGACGACTTACTTCATTACATCCACGAACTTGGGAGATGGTCTCAATACTGGAGTCTTCGCAATCGACCATGTTACGTCTGACGCCACAAACGGCATCACATCGCGGGATATAGCTGATGACCTCTTGACCTGTACACTCCGTGATTGCGCACACGAATAAGGAGGCGATGACGACCACTTTGGGTCCATGGTATATACACAGTTGAATAGTGAGCCACATCTTTAAGTGGGAAAACTCTGGAAGGGTGATAAAAATGCAATGCAAAAATGACAACACTTTCAGTTGTTGCTTGCCCATATTAGAAAATAAACATTAATGTTTCAGCATTTACCTCTGGTGACATCAACCGAACTTTCATCTCTCTATAACAGTTAGGTGTTTGTAGCTACTAACCAGACCTGTTGCCAGTGCCACCCTCACGTGTAGACTTTTGTACCCCTCCCCATCCCCTCCCCATCTGTGTCACCATCATTCGTACAAAAACGTCACAAGTTATATGACACAACTATTGTAACCTTCCATAAATTGTGAGTGCTCTCCTTTGAGAAGTTGGTACCCCTCTAAAGATTGTTACTGCCCTACCAACTCAAGATACCTGTATACGGGCCCGCCATGCACTTACTGTACGTTGATCCACATGCCAAATATGAATTTCATCCAAGTGTAGACATTAACATTTGGTAAACAATTAAGGTTATCAGACGTTGACCTCTTATGACATTTGGCCGTCACTGAACGTACCAAGTATGCATATAAACCGCCGTGTACTTTTTTCTTCTTTCGTTTTTTAGTTATTATAGTTTTAGAAGCCAATGCGTCACAAAGATACACAAACAGACGCACGCACACATGTGCACGCACGGAATAACCATCGCGTAGACTACTTTTGCAGTCGAGAAAGATTCGTAACGAGATAACGCAGGCAATAAACCACGAACAGTTATTACAACTGCGGGGAGTGCGTGACAACACATCTACGACGGCGATGCTACGGGCGGCTCTGTATCAGACCCAGCTGTCATAATGTACAACGTGCGCAACTTATATAGGCCTAAACATTTCATTTCATTAACAATTTCTACTTGTGATAAGCATTTCACATTTTTTTGGCAGCAGAATAACTTTCTTAACGTTGAAATAACTCATATTTTTATTAATTTTTTAATTGTTTAATTTATGGTGCTGTGGTTTTTAACCGTGTATTTAAGTCACTCGATCGGTGCCGTTTGGTCAACTTTCGATAATCGATATTGGTAAGAAAGTATACCGAAAACTACATGTATCTACTATCGATATATATATCGCGATATCATAAGAGCACAGTAACACTGTAATAGAGGGCCTTAACAAAACTATATAATATCGATATATATCGCGATATCATAATATCACAGTAACAATGTAATAGAAGGCCTTAAGAAAACTATCTACTATCGATATATATCGCGATATCATAAGAGCGTAGTAACACTGTAATAGAGGGCCTTAACAAAACTATCTACTATCGATATATATCGCGATATCATAATATCGCAGTAACAATGTAAAAGAAGGCCTTAACAAAACTATCTAATATCGATATATATCGCGATATCATAATATCGCAGTAACACTGTAATAGAACGTTATACTGATCATTGTGCTGGTATATATATTTTTACGTATACAGTAAGCTATAGTATACAGTAAACAGTCCCCTGGGGAAATTATGCGTAAATGATCATAAAATATGATCAAAAACATATTTTGCTGAATATAAGTTCAACATTATATCCAAAATGTCTGACAAGGAAAGAAAAATGATTAATATTCAGTCGATACGAAGTTCACTATATTACCACCACGGAGCTTGTTTTTGCTTATAATCAGGTTTGAAAACATAGCATTCATGCATGTAGAGTGCGCACACATGACTCAAAGAGATGAAGTGTATGTAGGCCTATACATGAAGTATGTGTACAATAACTAATCTAACGGAAGAACACCGAGATTCTGGCTGGAGCCTATAGGAGACTTGAGCAAGTATTTTGATTTCTCTCTCCACGCGCCTTCAATAGCTGAGAGAGGAGTCGAGTCTCCAAAGTTGTTAAGTTGACAGCATGAACATTGACCCTGCTTCAGTGGTGAAAATCAGACAATAATTATAACTATATGCTTGGTTATATCTCCGATTCACATATCTTCGTGACTGTCGTGATTGCTTCGTATCAAGTCATCTTTAATTTTAGCCTATTTTGTTTGATCATAATGCAACGATTATTGCATAATGTTTGCACAATCGAAAACACAATCAACAATGCAACAACAACATTAAGAAAATAACTCAAGTATGAAGCGTTGCCGGTAAACATCTCGGATTATTTCATCATCATGTGACATTGTTCCTGATGTAAGAAAAGGATTTTATGCGAAATTACCAGCCAACGCATTTCGCAAGGTGCTTCCATGACTTGGCACTTACAGAACCCATGTGCCTGGTCACTTGCTGCAAGTCACCAATTGCGCAATTTTTTTTCTTTTTCTGCCGCGTTGTTCGGTCATGCACCCACGTACAGTGGCATGCACGGGATTTTAAGTGCGTGGCACAGGGGGGGGGGGGGGGGGGGGGGGGGGTAGTGGTCAAATTAATATTTTACCCCGACTGATTTAGGTTATCCGAAATCCTATGTAGGTAGGGGTGGTCTGGGGTCCTCCCCACAAAAAACAAACCAAAGTTATATTATAAGTCAAATGGTTGAGAGTTTGAGACAGGGTTCAAATCCTAACGGGATATCGGAGATGCGGTGGGGTAGGGTAGAGCGAAAAGTGATGACGAGGATTGGATTGATAACAAACGAAGAGGGAGGAGGTAGATGGGGGTGGGGTTGGGTGGGGTGGGGTGTGGGTGGGGTGGGCGTGAGGGAGGGTGTTAAAATTGGAGCTCCTGAGGGGTATATGCGGTGAGTTTTAATTGGTTGGTTGTTATGTGGGGGGGGGAGGGGAGCAATTCTAGAAAGGTATCTAAGGGGTGAGGTATATCGTGCATGCAAGGTGAATTAGAAGAGGCATAGGTCGAAGTGGTCGGAGGGAAACAATTAATATCCAAACTCATTCCCCTCTAATACTATACTCAAATCCAGTCTCAGTTCTTTACTTAAATACTTCCCCTCTATTTAGCATGGTTTTTTTCCATTCGATGTCAACCACACTAAAAAAATGTCGGCCCTTTTTGTTCTTTCTGACTAACAACGGTTACGACTCTAACGGTTCGAGCGTTTGTACAAATCTTTAATTTGAAAATGATTTGTTCATACATACCTTTGACTGGAAAATATCTCACTGGTTACTAATTCACAACTTCAAGTTAAGCGTCAGCGTTAGGCGTCAGAGAATTGAAATAGGACTGTACTTGAAAACGATGTGTTGTGTCGTTTTACGTTTTAAAACATACAAGACTAAAATAGCATGAGTGTACTTACCCTATGAACAGATAACCGGATCTTACGGAAGCCGAGAGGTTCAGTCGTGTGCCTCTCTCTCTCTCTATGCCTTAGCCACAAGTGCGTTGTATACATGTTAGGCCTAGGAGTAGGAAGTAGGAGGGGTTGACGGCATAGCTATTGCAAGAAGTGGGCCAACTGCCGAAAAGCCGTACACTATCAGACTTCCCATTTCCGATGGTCGCTTCGCAGTAATAAAAAACTCACTAAAGACCCTCATGGTTTTCTACCTAAGGATAAAGCCCGAAGTTTAGGCCTAGACCTACTTCAAATGCTACGTACATAAAGAGCCTTACTATCCAGCCTAGGCCTAACAAAGTATATCTAGCCTAGGCCAAGTATAGACTAGTATTTTGATAGAATGTAGTTAGTGTTACACACTAATTATATAGAAAACTAGTTCGAATTACAAATTGACCTTGCTTTAGGCTCGAAAGCCTTCTGTACAACGTGCACTGCAATGCCATTATTATTGTTAAAAGTACTGTAGAGTAGCCTAGCCTATTTTGTACAGAATTATGTTGAAAAAATTCCAAAAGGGGTCTCCTTAGACTCTGTTTGTTGCTCCAGCGGGAATGCTTAGGCCCTTAGGGATAGTTTTTTTTTATCAATTTAAACATTTACCTTTTAATGAGCATTGTTTACCTGGATGTCACATCCATCTGTGTTGATGGACAGTCGGATGTGGCACATGACATTGGGGTAGGAAGCATCAAAATCTCTTGAATATTCTGCTGGCATCAATTCCTTTAAACCAATCAGTGTCTTACTTGTCTAGAACTATTTCTTCTGGTAATTTATCCCATAATTTCCATGCTCTGGTGGAAAAAAAAAGATTGCTTTCTGACTTCTAAACTGTGTGTTTGTACTGGTTTACAGTAATTATCATCTTGTGTCCTCTGAGCTGCTTTTCTTGTCCACAAACTTGAAGTATGTCTCTGGGTCTATTTTGTTGTTACCATGCATGATATAACATACACTTAATTCGGGTCCTGCCTCATATGGCATTGTTTTTCCAGTGTTGTCAAATGTATAGGATTCTGAGTCTTTGTTCATATTCTAAATGTTTTATTCCTTTCTCTAGATTTGTCATGTCTTTGGACTCCAAATTCCACCAGATTGATGTCTTTCCGTAGAAGTGGTTTCCTTGCTATAACCTATAATATACCGTTGCTGTGGCCGAGTGGATAAAGGCGGTCGCATTTACAGCAATGAGGCTTAGCAATCGGGAGGTTCCGGGTCCGATACTCGGCCGGGTCATAGTAAGGTGGGTTCTTTCATCCAAGAGCAATCTACGGTTTTCCCATCGAAAATGACTTTCTAAATTGTAAAGATTCCAAATTTGAGTTAAAATGTTGAATTGGAAGCCACCTGACGTGTAAAGATTGTAATCCATAAGCCCTTGCAGGTTTTTTCCACATTATTCTTCTATTGAGAGAATACCCAGCATGTGGGTTATGATAGAACAGCTCATTTATCTACCATGAAACCCATCTGCCATTTCTGAGTCTAGCAGTACAATGATTGGCCAGATCATGTTGTAATATCCTTGTTCCCGATTGTGAACCACTAAAGTGAAGGTTTGGTTACATAATATCTAAAGTGAAGGTTTGGCGTTCCATGATATCTTGTTATGATGTTATTATTGTTTGTAACAACTATGGTCCACTCTCTTACACTGCGGGCTGCATAGCAACATGCATGCATGTATACACGTGGAATTAATTCAGTCTAATTAATCTACGGTAGTACAGGGCACAGCAGTGGTGTCAGAGTTTAATAAAGTCGAAACCTCGAAGGCAGAACATGGTTTTTGCGTTATATAATTACCCGACTCGACTACTTTGAGGATTGGGTGATTAACCATCCTTAAAAATCCTTATGTCTGCTCTATTTTTAATTCTGTGTACCACATTTAGCATCATCCAACAAAATTTGCTAACATATGGTAATTCAAAATTACGCAGCCTTAAAATTGAGGAACCACAAAAAGTGAAAACTAAAAGACATTAATGTTCAAATAAACTTGTCTTCCTTGGAATATGCAAATATGGTTGACATGTCAGTGTACTGTTACGGAATGGCAACAGAACAAAAAATCATGTAAATAATTGAGTAATTTACGTACCCAGATAGACAATAAATGGCCAGTTAGCGTCGTTTTATTTTCGTTCAATTGTATCTTTTGTTCAATCACCCTCTTTCACCAATCTGTGCAATTCTAATAGTTTGGATAAAATCAATTATATACTTTAATTACTATGACACTTAACTTAAGCTTAGATACAGGATATTTTAATCAAAAGTATCTTAGTACCAATAGGTGTAGGAGCCCAATTTGATTGGGGGGGGGGGGCTGTAACGACTTGCCCGAAAAATATAACCACAATTTTGTACACGTA
>KN887165.1:0-38914 GCA_000934455.1 Apostichopus parvimensis
ATGTACAGAAATGTGTTGACAAATTTGTGTCACATTAACTTTTTGGTACCATCACTAAATGGTAGAGCTACAATCTAACAGTCAACATAGTTGTGTCATTTTAAAAATACATGTGTCATTTTAAAAATAAGGATTTCAATCAACTTCTTGACGTCCATGTTACCATCTCAAAACTAACCAGTCTTGACAGATCTGTGTATGCAGAAAGAAGTCTTAGTAATTGAAATTTAAAATGTAATGACTTACAGTACCAAGTCATATGTTGAGTTAGTGATCTGAGTCAGACCCCTCAAAGTATGTACAAACAGAAGTATGGAATAAATAAGCAGTATAAAATGTTCAGAAAGCCAAAAAATCAGTCGAAAGAATGTACATAAACAAAAATGTAACGCATACATCATAAAAGTGAAGAATGCATGGTAAACAAGAAAGCTTTTTGGCAATTGAGGCATATTTCTGAAGAATGAAAATTTCATGCTTAAGTTTTGAAACATCAAAGAAAATGGGAGTTTTGCTATAGATTTACTGCATGTCATAGTATTTGCCGGTTCAGTGATTTGAAAACTGGGAATTTGTGTTCACTTGATATATATTGTAGAAGAGGACAAGATAGTAAACTGTACAGTAACAAATGCTTGGTAATGTACTACTGAGCCTCGTACTATGCTGCATTGACTACGGCACACAGTGAGTGTTGCACTACTACAGTACTGTGTATACTTACCTGCATTAAATGTACACTGTTTGATATGCATGCACAGTGTACCCAAAAGTTAATTAAGTTAATGTTCTGTCAAGGTACTGTACAGTAATGCAGTGCATTTTATTGAGTGAAATTGTGTGCATGTATTCCACATAGTAGTATCATAATAGGAAATTTTTATGCTTTTTATTTCCATTCATTGTAACTTAAGTGTAATTTGCCTATTTTTTTTTTTTTTTTGGTGACCTGTTTTTCTTTCGCTTTTTTCTTTCTTTTTCCAATGGTTAATTCATAAGTGCGAAAAATGTCCATTTAAATAATGCAACTTGACAAAGCATCATCACTGTTATATTTCCCAGCCTTCTGTCTGACCAACTGTGCTGTATGTGTGGGTCATGTTTCAAAGCAGTTTCCATTTTCAGTTGTACAGTGATATTAGTGCATTTATAGATTTCCTATAGAAATCAACCTGCAATTTATCCTGATGAAATTAATAATAACAAATTTCTCGGCGGAGTGGGGAAAACACCTTCCTTGTTGATGCCCAGATGTAATACGCGAGCCTATACAGTAGTATACTGTACATGACAAACATGCAACAATTTGAGCAAGTCCTGATCAAGGTCATAATAACAAGGACAGATATTCCAAAACTGAAGGGTCTGTACTGTATCAAAGCTGTAGTTAATTGCATGCAGAATGTTGGAGTTTTAAAGCCTGACGTTTTTGTTTTACTTGTGTGAGGAAAAAATTTAATTTGTTTATTGTTGCACATGTATGTGAATAATTTGAAAAATTATAGTACAACTGTACATGGAGATTATTAAAGATTAAAAAATTAAAAATTAAAGATTGCCTGTTATTAGAAATACCTGATTATTGAGCTAATAAAAGGCATTGCAATGGGAACATTTTATTGTCATTTAATACAGTAGTGTATACAGAACCAATATAAATGGAAAGAAAATTCAGTTTCTTATACACATATGCAAAGTTTTGAAAACATTGGGTACAGTAGATATAAAAATAAATGAAAATTTGATTAATGAACTACTGTACATTAATGAATGGCTTTTGCTATGGAATGAACTACTGTACATTAATGAATGGATTTTGCTATGGAATGAACTACTGTACATTAATGAATGGCTTTTACTATGGAATCATGATATTAGTATCAATATGCATTATAATAATACAACCAGTGGAAAAAGCTGTTTTAATTTTGATATAATACAGTTTTTTTTTCTAGATTTGTCCTCCAAATGTTTCATCATGTACAACGACTGAACACTATCTATGAGTTGCTGTGTTAAGGGTCAGCAAAGTCCTGCACATTTCCAGTAAACATGTTAATGGTATTTTATTCTTAGCACAGGCTACTGTACTGTATGCTATAAGTCTTTAAGCAGGGAGCTGCTACTCTAAGAGTAGCAGGTCCCTGCTTTAAGCAAGAGTGCCCTATAGCTGTATTGTTGGAGGTTAAAGAAGTAATTGGAGAGATGATGATTGACATGTGCTGTGTAAAATAACACTGCAAATTATTTGATGGAATGTGCAAACATTGAACAACATTTTATAACAATGGTGAGTTTGTGAGTCATTGTTTAACTAATATAGGTCATACGAATCAGGTCCACCTTACAGTGTTCTATGTTTCTAGAAAACACGAATATGTGAGTCATCAAGTCCATTGACTTTTAATAGCATAAAACAAGGATGTAATATTAACCAGTCGTTTCTAACCCATTGTTAAATTATAATCTACTGTAAACAATTGAATTTGAGAAGAGAAGGAAACAGCCTGTGTAGAACTTACACTTAGATTTGGGTAAGAACAGAAAGTCAGCTGTGACCTGGATGTAGTGGGTAAAATGGAGGCCAGCGGTTGTAATGCAAAAAACCGTTTGTGCAATGAATATTATGTTGGATATAAACATTGAGCTATTACAGGGAGGTATTGTCATTCAGACAAAAGTGGAGTTTTCTGGGCAACTTACCATTCAAAATGAAATGAAAAGGACTTATAAAATTTAGATCTCCAAAATGAAAACAAATCTGAGTACTGTGGTTTGTTGTTGTCAGAAACATATAGTATGTTGGGAAATGAATCAAACCTTGGATATTTCTTAAAGGTCTGTGGACACATGTATCACTTATAGATCTACATGCAGTAATACAGTGTAGTTAAATATCACAATGGTTCTCTGCATTTCCATCGCACTATAATCCCCCCCCCCCCCATTCGCTATGCTGTAAAATAATCCCAAGTTGTATACATGATAGCAATCTGTAGATCCTCTATCTAGTCTCTCTCAGGACTGCCTCATATCGCTTACAGAGTAGATAACTTAAATCAATCAGAGATCACTCAGGAATCGGACAGATGAAAAGCATTGTTTACTCGGTTGTTAATTAAGTTAAAAGTTCTTTCCGTTTACCTTGTTTAGTACTGGGATTCTATTCTATAATGCTACGTTGTGAGATTTTGCTAGGTTCATTTTGGCTTAGCAATCGGGAGGTTCCTTGTTCGATACCCGGCCGGGTCATAGTAAGGTGGGTTTTTCATCCAAAAGCAATTCTACAGTTTTCCCACATGAAATGACTTTTTAATTTGAAAAGATTCCAAATTTGAGTTAAAATGTTGAATTGAAACTTGAAAGCCACCTGACATGTTAGTTATAATCCATAAGCCCTTGCGGGTATCTCCAACATTTGTGGTTCTGAAGAGTCGTAAACATAATTGCTGTCATTTGCTGATCATTGTTCTTATTGTTGTTGTTGTTTTTGTTATTATGATTATTCTTGTTATTATTGTTGTTATTATTATTAATATTAATATTCTGTTACTGAGGGGGCTGCAGCATCCTGCAGCCAGGTTGCGTATGATGTAATCTTGTGTGTCCTATGAAGACAGTAGAGGCACACAATAGGCACTGCTGGTTTGTGGTGATCATCTCTATTGTTTGATATTGATTTAACCTTGCTGCAGGGGATTTTACAGCTGTTTTCTTGTGACATGATGATAGTGATGGTACATAGAGCTCTAGACAAAAACTCAAGACTTGCACAGCATGTTTGGAATGAAAATTAATTAAACCACACTGCATGCTTGGGATGAATTCTCATGGTAAAATTTATTGCCTCTTGAGCAGCACTCTAGAATTGAACCTTGTATACCAGTTTGGAAAGATCTTCGTACTGTCTAATTTACAAGATTTTGAAAGCAAGTTTGTATACCATTAGAAATGAAAGCAATCCAAGCTTTCTTGGAATTTGTATGGTGCTGATTTTATGACAAACTTAAAGCTGCTTTATGAGGCAGTCTCAAATTCTGTGTCTTTTAGCATGCCATTTGTGATCTATTGAAATTGTTCTCCTTGAATCCAAGTTTCCTGCTTTAGTATAGGAGGACAGAAGTGGACAGTATCAATCTCCTCTCCTCTAAATATACAGTAGTACAACACATCATTCACAACCTAGATTTTGTATACAGGCACGTACAGTAATAGAACAGTTGACATTGCCACAGGCTTCGTAATCCTGGCTATTTTGACTCGCTAAATGCCGGTAGAATTGGGCATTTTCCAGTACTGTAGGATAAAAATGCCCAGGTATCTTTCTGCCAGTAGAGATTAAGGACATAAACACATGTAACAGTAAGTCAGTTAGCAATCGTTATACTAAGAATCATCGTGATTTACATACTGTACGTGTAGTAACATTCATACAGTATAAATCCCCATATCATGATCGCTTATTATCAGCAAATATTATCGTGCTCTTATCAAAAGCCTAGAGCTACAAATACTGATCAACGTGTGTTGTTTTTTAGGTAAAAAGTCAGTGGGAACTTGATTGTAGCCAATGGCTAAAATTGTCAAATGCTGTGAGCCTGCTACCAGTAGTGATATACTGTATATGTATGCCACCTGCAATGCAACAGTGACATCATAACACTGTACTGTTAGTGCTGTACTTTGTGGTACTGTAATAGGGGCACATTTATTCTTTTAAAATAATTGGAGCACATCATAATACTTAGCCAACACCAGTCACAGCATTTATTTCTGAAGCAAAAAGGACAAAAGTTACAATCTTAGTGAATGTAGCTGTGACTCAGCAGTAAGTTTTAAATGGCTGTGTCCCCGTAAAAAAAATTGTCGGTGTGACATGTACTGTCAAATGAGACTGATTTACATGAACATCAACAATTCCATGGGTTACACTATTAGTAGTATGCTACTGTAATATTTGTATCATGGTTGGATCGATTGCTTGGTCAACCAACACTTCGCCTTAAATGTAGTGTGAAGTATTTCGATGGTGACTCTCTGAGTTTGAACGTTCACTGGTCATTGAAGTCTGTGTGGCTTTTAACTACAGTATATGATCATTGAAATTTATGAACCATTGGTCTACAGTCTCTAATTCTATAAATGCCAGATGAAGCTTTCTGTTTACCGCAGTCAATGTCAACAACCTACTATCAACTTACTGTCAAAGTGATATAAATTTACAATCCAATCCAAAATGCAGCTATAAAAATTGTTTTGTACAATATCTTTTCAGTTATATATATTAATTTTGATAATAACTTGTAAATATATACATTTAAAGTTCTAATGAGTTTTAAAGGAAGTCATTGCTCCAACACTTTCAGAGTAAGTCTGATTTTCTTCGCTAGTTCACTTACAGGTCTGTCTCCTCAAAACCTCTGCACCCTCGCTCTACCCTGTCTAGAGTGACCAAGTGGTAACCTTTGACCCTTAACTGCCCATTGCTTCAATACTTTTGCTCATTGCTACCATACTTTTAGAGTTACATTGAACTGTGTACAAGCTACCTAGTACCGGGTATGGCTTTCTCAGAGAGCATATTTTACCCGGGCACTGTTTCTTTGTGAAATACAATGAGTTTTAATATTATATATTATTTGTATGCCAATTTGTATGATAAGTTTGTATGATACCATGTGACTGTTATTCTTATTTGAAGTGAAAATTGGAATCACATGTACAGTAGTTATTACTTGGTGCACAGGGAAACAAGTTTAATAGCCTCATCTACGTACTACGGTACATTCTGGAATCTGGAATGTACCGCAGTAAAAGTACAAAGATTTTCAGACTGACTACAGTGCATTTGTATTAGTGCATTTGTGCAATACATACTGTAGGATAACAGTTTTATATTACCCGTGTATGTGAAACGAGATGCCTCTTCAAAAATGCCTCTTCAAGTGGTTCTCAACAACCTCCCACTTCCAACTTTGAGCAGCATTACTGTAGTTTCTATTCAGCAACAGTAGTAACGATTGTTCATCAGAATGTACAGTTATAAATACAAGAATCAGGTACTTAGTAATTTCAGTGTGTGGAAACGTGGAGCAGATGACTAACCATAGGGAGGGGGAGGGGAGTGGGGGTGGAACACAGGCAGATGTGACAGGATGCTTAGATTAACTGTCAAAATAAAGAAAAATCGGTCAACACAGGAACAAATTTAAAAGAGATATTGTCAATAGCTTTGACATCATGTTTTTGTTTAAAGTCTCCTACAACTGGAACAGTTTATAGAAGCACATACAGTACAGTGCACACTCTAGTGGTAAAATACATTAGGGCACATACAGTACAGTGCTCAGGTTTGATCAAAAACTGTGTCAAATAAAATTTTACTGCAATGTACAGTATATTGCAAGGCCACGTCATAGGTGCAGTTTCAGAGGTGCGGTATCATAGGTGCGGTGTCAGAGGTGTGGTGTTAATGGGAGTCAAAGTCTTGCTTCTCCAGTTTGTTGGGTGTCAAAGGAGCATTGGGTGGTAGTATGGTGCACTGTTGGGAAGGAGGGGTGCTAACTGTTATTTACTTATATCCCTTTACTCTAAACTCCATACATATAGAGTATTGTACATGTGTGTAGTCTTGCTAGAAGGATCAAATGGTAGAATAGGGAAGACATCAGATCAGAAGTGGTTGATCTGTAGGGAAATGATGAGGGCATTTGTGTGGAGACAGGTGAGTTGCGGATACAAATATCCAAACCAGGTTAATAGTGTGGTTCTGTCGTAATTTATAACAGATTTTGTTTTCTTAGTCTCTCTCTTACTGTACCTTTGTGTTTAATTTTTTGAGCGAGTTCTGAACATTTCGTAGATGTCAGAGTTGAAAGGTACGGAGGAGGCAGGTAAGCATTGCCGAAACTGCAAACGCACTGTACATTTTCAAACTAGGCTAGGCATTCGGCTTCAGGACCAAATTGTTAAATGGATTTTCTATTAAATCAAAAACCTTGAAAGAGCCTGCAAAATCTGATACATTCGTGTTTACTTACGTCCAGTCCATTCATGACAAAAGAATATTGGTTTTTCTCTGCTGTTTTGTATTAACTTAAATACAAACTAAACTGGGTTGAATTTAAAAAGGAAAAGAAAGACAGGTCAGGTACAATTGATCATTGGTAGATAATGAGAACTAGATGATTGTGAAGTTAGGACGATACAGAGCAGTCTGTACGTAAAATACTGTACTCTCATCTCATGCTGTACTGAAGTACCAAGTCTCTGTAGGGAATGTTAAATAGGTCAATGTATGGATGGTAAGGCTAATGTAGACTAAATCACCCATCACTTTTAAGATCTTAAGACTCCTGTCACTATGAGTAGTACTCAAGGGCTCTTAGAATTGCGATATATTAGTTGACAGTTTTAAAGGGCAATAAATAGTGTATTGGTGTTTTTAACATATGTATAACTCGCATTACATTTGTAAACCGTGAGAGGATGAGTTATGTCAGTATCGTTACGTTGGGAAGAACTCTCAGTTGGCTATTTGGTGATCTACAGTGTGTAGAAAAATATCGCAATTGATGGAAGTATGGACACTTGACTTTGAAAACAAAACAAAATTGTAAGAATTAATTTTAATATCTTAAAAATGAAAATGAGTAACATATTTATTTAGTTCATATACAGTAGAGCTGTAATAGTGGCAGAACCTTTTTTTTGGCCAGCTTTATTGTGTGACTTAGATATATGGTTTCCTCACTTACTTGTCTTTTCACAACCTTAGCACTCTCTTTCTACTGTACGTAGAGTACTGTACCTATATTAGTAGTACAGTAGAGTAGTATGTCAACCTGTTTAGAACTGTACACACTTCAGGCCTTAAAATTCATTCAAGGAAAATGCCAGTGGTACTTTGTTTTTGTAGCCATTAGACCTTTCATGCAGTGGCATTGTATAGCAAGTAGCTAAAATTGTGAAATACTCGGCCAGGCCTGACACTTAGCGAACAGTCACTCAGTTCCACTGAGGAGACAGGTAAGGTCATTGCTCGCCAAAAACACCCTGTAAGGTATGGGATTCATCGTACAGTTTAAAATGTGGCACAGATGTAGAACTGTCTATCTGACATTTAGTCAGTGTTGGCACATCCTTTAATACTGTACAAATGAGTGAGTAGTACTGTCTGATGCTTATGAGTTGTAGAAGAGTGATCTGAGGCAGAATTACACCTGAATGACATCAGAAGAAACTACTAATGTTGTAGTAATTACTGCAGTTAAATTGTACACAACAGGGAATTCAAGTGCAATAGCACACAGTACAGTCAGTAAGTACAGCGGTAATCTGTTAAGTGTGATGTGCTGTACACAGTGTAGAATTAGGACTTGGTTATTATGGAGAAGATTAAACTCTTGCCCCCTCCCCCCACCCCACCCATCTTCCATACTGTACCTGTCAGTGCATTACTAGTATCATACTGTATCTACAGTAAGATATCTGGACCCGGTCAGAAATATAATGCTAGGAAATGCAGTTGTGGGTATTGTTGTGGTACTGTACAGAACAGTATGCAAATGCCTTCACAGTAATAAACTCTGGTTGTCCTGATATTTCACTGATACACATGCAGTGCTTACTGTACTAAAAGATACTACTGTATACTACAAGACATAAAAGTCATACTATATGGGATTCAGGAACTTCAGGATTTGACTATATAAGTTACTGAACTACACTATTCATTATGCCATAGTATGTACAGGTAAAGATACTGATAAAATAGCAGAGTTCATCAGAGCTGGATTGACCTTTAGAAGTAACAGCAAATACCAAACAACCACACAAACCGCTATGCAAATATACCGACATGGTACGAGACCCCTAAACCCCAATAAGCCACATTCTCTATTTCTCTTCAAAGCTAAAGTATTTACCCTTAAATGATCATACATAATGCTCGGTGTGAAATTCACAGAATTATGCAAACATTTAATTTGGGACTTTCCTACCTCCACTGTACAGTTAGGCCACCTGGGACAAATTAGTAGACGCATTAAGACCAATTGCAGTATCAATTACTTTCCTTCCTCTCTCATTACTGTACAGTGTCTGTTCACAACATTAGTGCTTATAGCTCATGAGTGTCTACAGTAGGGTGAACTAAGGGCAAATTTTAACATCTGATCGCCCGAGATTTCCAATTTTTTCAAATTTCTGTTCAAAGAGACCAAAATCAGCTTTGGAGGCCATCTGGTAAATGACTAGTTGTTTTTACAACAAGTTCAGTTTACAGTTAACCAACCTCACCTTTCAAAGAGGAACTTTCACAGGAAAACATATGCTAATGATACAAGGTTTTTAATGGATGTGCCAGTCAGTGGGAAATTCCCTACAAATTAATGTGTTTTTAGCACCTCTATAGTATTATTAAAGACATGGGTGTACTGTACTGTATGGTTCTTTTTTTTATTTTTTGATGTTAATATAGATAATGGTCTATTGATTTATGATAACCAAACATTCTGTATTGGTCTTGAAAGTGATTTTCTTACTATTTTTTTTTTCTATTACAGGTATCAAGTCAAATAGGGAGAAGCCCACACTGCCTAACATGGAGGTTTGTACTAATTTCTTCCACCTGACTGTTGATTTGATGCCCAATCCCCACTTTCCTTGCGATACACCAAAGAGTGGGTGTTTTTTTTGTCTGTGACACACCTTGCTCTCAAACTTAGAGGAAGTTTTTTTTATGTGTTCAGGTCAACATGTGAGCACTTTGTAACCACAAGTCTCTGTAGAAAATTAATTCTGAACATACAGTTTATATCACACACCAAGAAAAACTTTATGTCATCACCAACCATCTTTTGACTCCATCAAACATACAGTTAGACATACAATACAGTAACAGAAGTTGTTTCTTCTTCATTAATATAAACATTCACTGCAAAACAATATTTAGTTCGTTCCTCGCTTACCTGTCTCCCCACAACCTTAGCACCTAGTTCTACCGTGCCTAGAATGAATAATGTTTGATGTTCTGAAAAGTCACAGCATTTTCCCCCAATAATTTAGATTCAAAGATTATTGGATAATAGCATTGACTTACTGTAGATGGATAAAATCGATGGAGGAAAAATATGCAAACCCTTGCAGTCAGCTGGTCCAAGAGAAGAAACCCAAATGAGAACATAAATATAATCTTTCCTAAAATTGTTGCCAGAGATTTTAATTTGGGTATTAAATATTAAAAGTAGTAACAGGGTGGTCTGTTTGAGCCTGGTGCATGTGCAATATATAATCACTCTTAATTTCTCTTAAATGTAAAGACATTCAACATTGCACAATGGACCATAGTACAACAGGATAGCTATGATGAAGCAAGACAATTTTACCTAGTGCTTTTATATTCTGTAATGTTGGATGCCCTATGGTTTCTGCTATTCATTTTTGTGTTTCTTTGGTGCCAAATCTCTACATTTAACTACATTATATGCTTTACCATTCCTGGTTCCAGTTTCAATCATACATGCATAAGATTCGTACTCTGATAATTAAAATTTCGTGAAGAGCCTTCAAGTTGGCGCCAATGGCACTACAAAATGTCTCGTACCAGCGAAAGAGGCCACGATTCTCGATGCGGCCATCCTCTTGTGAAACACGCTGGGGCTCTCCACTGTACTCTGTATATAACGTTTGTACTACGATCTTCTCGCGCATTTGATGCCACAGATCTATAACAGCTCCACTCAGAGAAACTAAGCAAAATAAGAAAAAATGACACAACAGCACTTGCGAAATTTGTGCAAGTGCTCAGAAGAACAAACTGATCCTCGTAATTGGATCTCTGCTTTAGAAACAGGGCATGAACTTTAATCCTTTTAAATGTGAAAAACAGGAATTTGGGATTGTGGTAATCTTTTTCTGAACTAACATTTCCTTAGGCTATATAGTTTTGTATGCTTTCTGGTCCAGCTTCAGTGAGCATGCTGTAAGAGGCGTGCACATTATAGCACACCTTCTATCGAGCAGTCCATTTGAATCACTTCAAGTCAGTTTCAGCAGTGTACTGCATTGCTTACATAATACTGTACCTGTCCCCTCACAACTATTACACTCCCTCACAACTATTACACCTTTGCCTACTCTAACTATACAACAAATTAACATAGCAAGTATTTTATGAATAGGGGATCATGGGGATGAAAACTGGATCAGAATTTTCTGGATCAGAAATATTCACAATGAGGCAGAATGAGGGGAATTGGGAAATAAAACCTGAGATAGTTGATAGAGCATTTCGTAGGGCTTTCATGGAGTCCTCATAAGCCACAATACCTTTGTCTCTAGTTGTATCCACCCCCCCACCTCGTCATCCCAAATGAAAAAATAATTCTTCCATAAATTAAATCTCACTGATGATTTTGATTTGGTTTAATCATATCTATCCTTTGAATCATGTACAGTACACTGGATTCTCGATCACTGTGAAAGAAGAATTTTATCATAAAAATGCATTGATAAACTTCCCACAAAAACATAAATATTTCTTTGGAAAAAGAAAATCCATCACCCTGTTTTCCTTACTCTAGTAATGTTGTCTGTATATACTGTTTCTATGTATGTATATAAACCTACACCCTTGTACAGTAGATTCCAATATTGATACATGTGTGCCAGAGTGTAACAATATACACACGTCACTGTTTATGAATGGGGGTCGGCTTACAAACACTTACAAAAGAGGTGCCATCAGCAGGATATCTATGTAGCTCTCTAACTTTACAGTGTTTACACGTAACACCCAGAATTTTGCAAAGTTTGGCATATAACGAGGAAGTGATAGTCTACAGGGTGGAGCCTACAGATTGAATTGCGTAGTAAATTACCTATTGAAAGGGGTCACCAAACTATGAATATAGTTTGAAATAATTTTATTTTTTTATGTTAGTACAGGTCTATCTCTGCCCAAATTATATGATGCAATAGGGTCAAAAATTGTACGATTCATAAAAATATTGCAGCACATATATTACATATAAGTGCAGACATTTAAACTATTTATGTGCTGATACCATGTACACTACTTTGGCACATGACATAGCATGATACCAAGAGACACACGTTTATATATACCAGAATTGTTCTTAGAACAGGAAGAAAGATTTAATTTGGGAAGGACAAATCAACATTTAAAATCATCTAATATGCAAATTCTAATTCCTGTTGTCTACATAGATTCTATGCTATAGGATTGTACTCATGTTCCAAATGTCTCTACATTATTCCTTATGCCTGTTGTCAGTAGTTTCAAATTGAGCTGAAAAGATTTTTGCAAATATAATTCCACTCTGTGATTTGGTTTATCCCCGCCAACTACAGTCGTGGGAAAGCGTGGGCTGAGAACTGAATATTCATCAGGACATTTGTAAACTTATATGTTACTGTGTATGAGTGTGTGTATGCGTGTATGTATGTATTTACTATGTATGTAGACCTACTGTAGCCATACTGATGACATGACAGAACAGTGAGTAGAGTGACAGTCATAGAAAATACTCTGACGAATAAAAAGCAAATTATGTTTGGCACTGTTTGCATTCAGCGTGCTTAAGTCACAAAGCCTACAATTACAGTTCTGATATCTTCAGTTCTCATTGGGAGAAATCATGGCTGCCGTTTAGCCACATTAGCACTTCCAATTGACTTGTTTGCCAACAGTCTATATTTTAAACTAAACTTTAAACTGAAACTGAGAAAAATCTTGGTAATCTAATAGAAAATCATATTGCCTTCCAAACCAGCAAAAAATAATAAGGGAAATAATTTCAAGGTGAAGATAACGATCTTACTTTATATACTGAGAGCTACGTACATACCGTACAGTACAGTAGTATTTAAACCAAATGAAGAAACCCAGTGTTGACTGTTGCCAGTGTGTTGATCTCTTGACCAAGTTGCATCAGTATTGAGTAGAGTATTGTTGAGGATTTGGTATTTCGGGACTTCATTTCTTGTTTTCAATAGTTTTAAGACAGCTTTTTTCTACATAGTTGCTCAGCAGTGATGATGAATTGGCGGTGGGTGGGTGTTGGGGGGGGGGGAGGTGGGTTCACCTCCCTCAGTATTTGAGAAAGTGGTCAGATGCTGAGGTACGCTCCTGTCTGTGGGATGATGACGTGGTCTAATGGGTGCAACATGTATGGTACACGCCAGCCTCTCTTGACACTCACTGCAAAAGACGAAAGCTTGATATATATCATCTCATGTCACATCTGTATCTTTTCTTATTCTGACTTTAACCAGTTGCAAAAATGTTGAAATGTTCAAGTTTTTATCCAAAAGATGGTTGCAATTGAAATACGAAAAAAATATAAACAGTGACTCAGCTGTGATACTAGAGAAGGCGGATTATGAGTTATTTGTTTAATTTGTTTTTTTTGAAAATTGAATTTTTAATAAAGAATCTACAGTTACTCTCTTTCGCATTGTGCAGTCACATATGTATGATTGAATTATAAATGCCAATGGTCTCTTCCTGTCATGTGACCTGCAAACAATGCTTATCATGCCCACGACGACGGAATATGCTCTGTCAAGATCACTGCATGACATTGAAAGCTAAGATATGTAAAATGAATTTTTCGTCATAATACTTTTTGTGCGTGTTCATGTGTACAGTACCGTAATGCGTGTGTGTGTTTAAATCATTCGAGAGTGCATTAGCTATTGGGTATCATGATATGTTAAACAATTTCAGTAACTGATAACCAGCGTGATTGATTCCACGTGAATAGGCATTATGGTGTTTGTCTTTGATAAAGGGAACCAAAAATATCACATTATACCTTGTTTACTTGGGGAGAGGAGAGGAGAGGGTACCTGTTGGGTCCCCTGGCTTAGGGGGCCAAAGGAAGGAGATAATCTCTGGTCAGGAGGTTTATCACACATATGGGAGAAAGTAAGATATTCATTTGGAGATCATAAAGAGAAATTATTATGTTTTGCCTTAGCAACTGTGTAAGGCTACATGTACTGTAGTAGGTTTTCTAGAATTTTTTATTCATCATCTCAGTAAGTACGTATGTCAGTAAACCACCCAATGTTACAGGAGGAACTCGGTTGTTCTATATAGAAACATTCTATGCAGTGTGGTTTGCACCTTGCAGTGTTCTTTTAGCCATTTCAAGAAATTGCTCATTCACAATACACATTGTTAATGTTTTTCTGCTTCTTTTCTGACTTTACAGATGACAGATGGAGCAGAGGCCAGTAGATACCCTGGCAGTAAATATAAGAAGATTGGTCACCGAGGGGTCGATAACCTCGGCAATACAGTTTATAAAAAGGTACAGTACTGCTCAGCATCTAGTGTGGTATCGTGAAGTATCTGCAGTTCCATCTCTTGTACACATTTGTGTACTGTAGTGTCAATCTTGTACTCAATCTTGTACACCTGTACTCATTCTTGATTCTACAGTATTTTGACTTAGTACATCATGCTTGGGTACTGGTTTTGTACCCGTTCCGTACTCTCTCTGGTATCGGGCTCTTTTCCTGACGAGTATTTTGAAGGTACCCTCTGGTGGGCTCTTGTACTTTTAAACCTAGGTCACCCTCACAACAGTAGAGCATGATTAAGCCTGTGAAAATATCCCTAGTTGGAACTTGTGGTATGGAAGGTGTGATATTTATGGGCTACACCCATGTAATACCATCCACTACATTAACTGGTGGTGGTACGGCCATCATAAGTGGAAAGGGAAAGCCTAATGACATCATTGCTGATCGTCACTAAAGTGAAGTGGACCGTTAATAGAGTCCCTTTCTTGATTAACTCAGGACAAGCTTACTGACTCAAATTTGAAAGATTTGCCTCAATTTTGATTCCTACAGTAATTTATTTCGGACAGCATTACGAAGAGATGAATGCATGATCATTGCATTCTTTTTCTTCAAAGATTCTGTCGATGAGAGAATTAATTTAAAATGGTTAGCCCAAAATGCCTGTGCCTGTAGATCACCATTTAACAACAGGTTAGACGAACACACGTGACAGATTTAAATACACACTGCATAGCTATTTAAATTTAGCTATAATGTCTCAGAGACAGCAAGAACAACATCTGTACTGTACCCTACATGAGATTCAACATCTATTAGTTACCCTGCGGTCACTACCTTAAAACCAAGAATTTAAATATCATTCTTTCCAAAAATAAATTTGGATTTACCAGTATAGTTAGCTTTTAGCTTTGGAGTGCCATTAAATGATTGTTAAGTTGTGTATACGCAAATTTTACTTGCGGCATGACTATCCTCAGTCTTCTGAGCTCCAAATGCCGTGTGTATTAATGTTTAAGACTGTGCAACTCAAAGATCAGTCATTCGGGTGACAGGGCTCGTATCATTTTGAAATTAAATTTTTTCGGAGACGGTCAAAGAAGAGGCAACCTGTGTTTTTGTAAATTTATGTGTTTGTCGGCAATGCCATATACTACAGTAGGTTAAAAAGAATTCAAATACAAATCTGTGACAATTGAGAACTGGAGCAGTATGAAATTCTAATTCTCTATTAATGTCAAGTTTCACACTATGAAAGTACAGTGAGAGGTACTAGAAATGAATGAGATTAAAAATTAATTGAAAGCTTCATCAGTTTGGTGTGATTTATTAATTTATTAACTGTGAAATTTAAAGGGGGATGTGTTTGAACCGCAGTAATATTTGATAGAGTTTTTATGTTTATGACCAGAAAAAAGGAAGAAATGCTAGGTTAATGTGAATCAGTAAAAGGTTGGTGTAAAGAAATGAAAAATGTGATAATTACCGTAAAGAATATTCAGTATGGAATGAATTTTATGTTAATTTTAGGAAGTTTTAGGTACATGTTGTTAAACAATGTTAAATTTGCGAATGTGAACTAGGAATACATGTCGTTTTTCAACGTATGTGTCAATTTTCAGTTTGCAGATCTCAGTGTGTTTAATTTGGCTCCTCACTTACTTGTCTCCTCACAACATCTGCACACTACTGTAGCTCTACCGTGTCTAGAGTGACCAAGTGGTTATCGTTTGACCCTTAACCGCAGAGTGATTTGGTGACCTTTGACTGACACTGACCTCCCGATGGTTCCCTCCTTATTCTACTACCCCCAAAGTGTCTAGTTGTGTACTCTGTAGAGCTGTCAAGTTCTTCATGTACTTAATATTGGCCGCTGGGACTGTCAGAGAGTACAAACTTTTTTTAAATAATCTTTTGAGTATAATTTTTTATTTAATTCATGAACTTTGTTCATTTCTAATCAGACTGCCACCACCACATTGATGACTGCCATTCAGTTGGGAATCCAACATTCCGTGGGAGGTCTATCAGCCAAACCAGAGAGAGACGTCTTATTACAGGACTTTGCAGTTGTAGAGAGTGTATTCTTTCCTAGGTAAAGGGACATAGGGAGGGGGAATGGGGAAGGGGGAGGGGGGATGGAGGTTCTGAAGTCATCAGTGACTTGATGTTAAATGGAAGAATAGGGATTGTTTTCAAAGCACCTCAAAGGATTTACCATGAGTTGAGTAACAAGAAACTATAACTTGGTACTGCTTTAACTATGTGTGTGGATTGCTTTTATTTAATTTCTGAACCATTGGAGTTTAGCGATTGGAATTTTTTCTTATAAAAATAGTCTGTCCAACAATTGACTTTGGTGGGTCTGATGTCATTGGAATTCATTAACAGTAATCACAAAATTTCTGATGGGTTTCCCTTCCGAAATTTCCAAGTTTCAGGTTTGCAATTTATATTGGCAGCAGGGTGGTAGTATGTCATTGATTTATTCTGAAACAGCTACCTCACTTCTTATCGCTAGGAGATCTAGTAAAAAAGTATTTAAGAGCTTTAGTGAAATTGGTGTCACTCTATTTTGTGCTTACGTTGCCAATTTCTGATAAGTTTGTCAGATGTACCATGTAATACTTGGTACCAAAATAATTGTTTCAGTAACAAAAACTTGACCATTTAAGATCATCGTAAGAACCTGCTTTCATTTAGCCGAGTCAATGAAAAATCCTTCCAAGGTGAAATTGAAATAGAAAGGTTTATTCCGAGATTCAAGTTAATTTGTCGTTACTTAATCACTTTTTTACCCCTTTTTCCTTTCTGTTTTTCGCAGGGAAGGGAGTAACATCACTCAAGCCCATCAATATCCGGACTTTCGTTTCAAAACCTACGCGCCTGTCGCTTTTCGCTACTTCAGAGATCTCTTTGGGATACAACCCGATGATTACTTGGTAAACCTGTGAACCATATCTTAGAATATCAGCAGAAAATATTGTAGACCTCTCAGGAAGTTTGATAAATTTCTCATAATTTGTAAATCAAGTGTTGATCAATGCACTACCAACAGTTTAAGAAGGGGCACTGTATTTTTGGACTGACCCTCTCGATGTGGATTTATACTCTGATAAAATGTTCTGTGCATTCTCAGGAGCCCTGACCTCCCTGGTGTTGCCACAGGCAGCAATTTCAACACCAGTGAACCTTAGCCAGATTCCTACCCCACCCCCCTCCCCTACCCTGCCCCCGTCTCGTAATCTCAAACACGTGTTAGCGTTCCCTACAGTAACCCTAACACGACCAAAGAACACAAAACTCACACCTAGTGGGTAAAGTATTTTGGAACATACCTAGTCCAATTGCTGAAAGTTTATCCTTTATCGATCTTCAGCATCAAAGGACAGTGTTCCACAAAAAACTGCTTTTGACTTTAGGAAGGTGACTAATTATGCAAAATATACAAAATATGAATTGAAAGTACTTCTATTCCTGATTCTAAATTGAAGACAACACAATCAGCCCTCCTGGGACTGATTTACTGAAATCAAAGCCTGGGAGATGATCGGCAGAGTTGCTGCAGGCTGTCTCCATGTTTAGTCTAGACAGAGAATGTGAAAACAATCCTCCCTCACCACTCCCCCCTCCCACCCCAAAAATATAAAAAGAGTAAACAGCCTTCATTTCTCATGAAGACGAAAAGTGAAATAACTGATAAAGGAACTTATTTAAAAGATTTAAAAGTGACTCTAAATATTAATGAGGATGAGCACATGGTTCAATGAATATTGTTAACACTTTGCAAGTTATGAATTTAGTAGTTCATTTCTTGCAAGTGTTAGTTGCTATTTGATGGAGCCTTATACATGACCCATATGGCAAAATTAGAGGCCTAGGCATGAGAGGGTATGAAATGTTCTTCATCCAGTTTTCAAAATTGATAAGACGTGGCTAACAAGCGGCAACATTTTTTTTGCATTAAGTGAAGATTGCCATCAAATTTGGTTTATATGCCATGACATCTGAAAGCGATTTAAGACATAAAAATGATCTATCTATCTATGATACGATAATGATTCATGAGAGGTTTGAGTATCTGTTCCGTCCTTTCTGTAGATATCTCTCGTGAAGGATCCTCTAAGAGAACTTTCCAACCCTGGTGCCAGCGGCAGCATCTTTTATCTGTCAAACGATGATGAATTTATCATCAAGACGGTGCAGCATAAAGAGGCAGACTTTCTCCAGAAGTTACTGCCAGGTTATTACATGGTAATGCTCTTGGAAGTGATGGAATTATATTTACTAAAATATTATATAATCCCTTTGTGTACTTTTCCACCATTTCTACCCTTTTCCCTCTCATTTACCTTGTGGGTTTGTTGTTTTGTAGTGAGGTTCTTGAATTATTTAGTGAGCTAATTTGCCCAAATCACTTGATTCGATGATGCTAACAAGTTGTGTCCCAATATTGGGCTGGGCCTAAACGTATATGTTACGAAAGAGTTGATGGCCTAATCCTTTGTGCAAAAAGCTGAAAGTTTAATTTATAAGGATTTTCCAATGAGGTTATCACAGACTGCCAAACCCCCCCCCCCACCAATCCCCATCCTCCCCACTGTGATCAAAACACAAGTTCACAGGCTGTACAGTCAGTAACAATATGTAGAGTTTCCAAGTAGCTGTGTAGAATGTCGCTGGCTTTCATAGACGTCTTACTGTACCTCATCCGTTGTCCTCCTCCCGAACCCCCCCCCCCTCTGAAAAAATATTTCCCTTTAACAAATTGACTAATACAGTGTCTAATCTAGCATAGGTTCTACCCCATTTTCAGTTGTGTTTATTTATTTAGTTTTTTTTTTATGCTCTGCCATGATGTAGTTTCCTGATGCACTTCATTGGTCCCTCTTTTCCTTTCAGAATTTAAACCAGAACCCGAGGACTTTGCTACCAAAGTTCTACGGTCTCTACACCTATCAAAGCGGAGGCAGGAACATCCGAATGATTGTCATGAATAACCTATTACCATCTCATCTAAAGATGCATCAAAAGTTTGATATGAAAGGCTCAACCTTTAAAAGGAAATCGTCTAAGGTAAGGAAAAAAACCTGAATTTAAACTGAGCAAGGAATCATCTGGATTTTATGCTCCTTTTTTCCTTTTCTAGGAGCAGCAAACCCCATCCTTCATCATGATTTAAACAAAGGAAGAAAAGGACAATAAAAACAACACTCCCCACTCCCTGACCAACCCACTAAAGTTGACAAATATTAGATTTGTGGGATTGGAAAGCACATGCGTGATGATGTACCTTCACAGTTCACACCCATGATTTAAGGACGTCGGGGATCGTCACTTGCCCATCTGACAGAGGAGAATGTACCTGATATGCTGAAATCTTTCTCAAATACATGAGGGAGGGGAAGACTGTTCCCCTTTCATCATCACTGCAGTGCCGCCATGGTGAACGAAGTTGATTTAATACCCCATTTCCCCATTCCCCCATTTTCCCCCATTTCCCTCGTTTTCCCCCCCCCATTTCCCCCCATTTCCCCCATTTTCTAATTCGTAAGCCAGAAATATCACATCCGCAAAACAACACATTTAAGGTAGCAATTTTTGAATAGGACAAGAGAATAATCTGGTTCCCAGTGGGCTTCTTAAGCGGGAGCCTATAAGCTTTTGCGTAGACACTCTAACCACTACTCCGTGCCTTAAAATGAAAACTCAATCAAAACCTTGCTCTGTTTAAATTGGTCTCCAATTCCATTCTTCTAATTTCGCCGGGTTTGTGTGAAAAAAGTGAACAGCGTTTCACTCCATCTAAGCGTATTGGACATTTTTGTTGGTTTTGGAAATCCACTTTTTTTCTGTTTTTACGTTTTCATAATAAACAGAAAGTACTCCTCCCAAACCATACGCTTGATAAACATGAATATGGTCAACATACCGTTTAATTTTTAATCCTCCTCCGCACACCGTCTATTTTATCTTTGAACATCTTCCAATTTTCAAAATGGTACTTCCCTCCCCCCTACCCAATCTCTCTCCTGCTCTCTGCTCTTTACCAGTACGAACGCAAGAAATCGTCACCGACTCTGAAAGATTTGGACTTTATAGAGGAGGTACCCGGAGGTTTGATTCTAGACGCACCCACATACAACGCTCTCGCAAAGACACTTCAGAGGGATTGTAGGGTGAGTTTTTGTGGTAATGTCTTTAGGAAGTTCCTATCTTCATTAGTGTTCAAGAAACAAAGGAAAACTGATATTGCTCCTTGAGTGTGGTTAGTATAAATCTAAAAAGTATCATTAAGTTAGACAATTACTATTGTATATTTCTTTTGGTGGAGGGAAGGGGTGGTGGGGGGGAGTGAGGGATTAGAATACCTTAAAGTGTTAGTGTAGGAGACACTATTAAGTCACTACAGTAATCTGATGAAATTGAGCTTAGCTTGTTTGCAAACGAAATGCAACCAATTCCTTTCAATTGTACTTTTCTTTGGGGTAGGAATGTAGGCAGGGGGGGGAGGGGATGGGAGGGGTAAGATTTTTTCATTCGTATCTTGGCTAGAAACCCTTGGCATCTGTTTCATTCTAGAACTGTTTTGATCTCATTTTGAGGCAAATTCAATCAGTTTCTGCAACGTTATTCATTTTATTTTCCTGCTCCTAGCCACGTCAATGAAAAACAACAGAATTTGAAAGTTCTTTTTTTGTTGTTAAACTTTTGTAACATTTAAATGAACATTAGAGTACTCATCAAGTCCCATATGTATTAATTTTTGTTCTTTTAAAACTTTTCTCTCCTCCCTCCCCTCACCCTCACCCCCTTTGTTTTCTCTGCAGGTTTTAGAAAGTTTTAAAATTATGGACTACAGTTTATTGGTTGCTATTCATAACTTGGACCAAGCTGAGAGAGAAGCAGTAAGTCTTAAAACCCAAACCTTTTTTTCAAAAACTTCTCATTTTCATCTCTGCAAGGTCTGGACGTTGTTCTTAAAAAAAAAATAGAGCTCAATCAACCTTAAAACTTTGTGGATGGTGTTTTAGTCACAACGGCTTATTTTTGTTATCCAAGAAATAATTGAAATGCTCTTCTGTACTGTCAAAGTTGATGCAATCAGTTTGATATTTCTTCTCTTTCTTTCATCTTCTTCTTCTCTGTGCAGAGGGGAGGTCGAACTACCCCGACTTTCAACGGAGATAATTCATCGCCTCCGCCGGAAACGCCAAAGTCTCCGGAACCGCCAAGCAACCCCGAAACACCGAGAGACTTCAGCCCCATACCTGATGACCCTTTCTCCAGAGGTTTGCCAACTTATTTGTCTCCGAGTGATCATGCACCCGTTAATTATTCATTTCCTCACAAAGGTGGAAAAAGTATCCCGTCTCGTACGGGTGGGGCCAGTTTACAGGGACACCAATTGTGCCATAAATATGTATTTTAGGGAGAGGAGGGGGTGGGGTGTGGTTTAATCGTGTGGGTGAAGAAAATCATCTTCAGAAGCATCTCTTTCTTGTTGCTAAGCGACCGCATCACCTGTCACCTTCTTAGGTTAACGTCTTCCACAGGCCTGTGTGATAATGTCATCTCGATATGGATCATACAAACCTGGGAAGGTAGTCACATCGGACTTACTGTCGCTGGTTCTGTAAAAAAACCACAGTTGTTGCCCGCCTTCAGGGTTCAATGCAGAAGGAACAAAAATCCGGTAGAGATTCAATAACAAAAAGGATTTAAACTATGAATTTTTGGGGATGAAATATTGTCTGTATCGTCAGACAGAAAAAAAATCAAAATTGAGTGAAGTAAGTAAGTAAGGAAACATGGTGTGATTACTTTATACAAGACATTTAGATCGACTTTTAACGATTCCTCTTCAGGTCTGCCTAATAAATTGGAAAGAACAAAGAGTCGCAAAGCGAAGCATACGACTACGAGAGAAGCCATTCAAGGCCAGTCAGAGACGTACATGCCGGAAACAGAAGGAGAATCGTAAGTGTGCTATCGTTCTGCCGAGGAAAAGTCTCCATCCTTGAAGCAAACCTGGGTGTAGTTTCACAGTGTAAAACGGCCGTATTTCACTTCCCAGGGAGCAATGTAAAGTATGTGTGCCTTAGTGGGAAAGTGTTTGCTGCGTATTATAAGGGTTTCAATACCCTATAAATGCAACCAGTCTGTGGACTCTTATAGTATCAGAGCAGAATATTTCTCCAAACCATAAAATAAAACTTAAAAAAACAATGAATAATATAAGTGTATTACTGTTACAGGCAAAACAAGATACATGTATACTATGGATAGACACAGACAGACAGACAGACAGACAGACAGACAGGCAGACAGACAGGCAGATAGAGAACCTACTATTGATTGGATACCTCAAAGTAACAGATGGACATTTTGCATGTACCACATTTGTCGACTGTAAAATGGAATGTTATCAATTTTTTGTTATATGCAAGCCAGAACACCTTTCAAGATTTGAGGCCCATCGATGTATGGGTTACAAAAATTTCACTTTGGTCAGCAAGATTCATTTCCTACCCACACCCCCCCCCCAACCTCAGCTACATGGTATTATGTGAGCTTGTGGTTTATAAAGGGCATGTCATATTCCCATCAGTGAATAATGGTTGAGATTTCACATTGGAATCCTGTGAGAGAGAGAGGATTAAACCATGAAATGCATTAAAAACAAACATTACGAGATTGAGCAAATACTGATCTTCGTGCATTCCTTTCACATTTCAACACAAATTTAATCTTGTAAGCCACACTGTATCTTTACTGTTTTGTACTAGTCTATTGAGTCTGTAAGATCTAGTGCTACATATCGTTAGTAATGTACACAGTAACTATGCTGTACATACAGTTTTAAAGCTGTGTAGAAACAAATATTTGAATGAAAGAAATGATATTGTAAATAATAAAAAAAAACAGCAGCTTGAAGAAAAGTTATCCTCATTGCCAGATCATCACAGGTGTTTAAGATGCAGGTTTTGGATTGTTTTCTTTAGCTGTCAATGCTTGTATATGTTCTTAAATATTTTCATTTGTTCATTTTTTCCCCCTGTTCCTTTCAGATGTGGAGGTATTCCTGCTAAGAATTCTAAAGGAGAGAGGTTGTTATTGTTTTTAGGTATAATAGATATTCTGCAATGTTACAAGTAAGTACAAGCCTTCAGTTACAACCATTCTTAAGTTGCATCTGTTTACCCGCCCCCCTCCCCGCTCCCACCCAACCCAAGTAATTAAATTGTTATCCTTAACACATCCCTCCATGGCTCACTAAACTAATTCACAAAATTCAATTAATGAATCCATAACAATAATGCAATGCCAAAGCTCATTTGAGAATAAAAAACCCACATTGAAAGGGGTGAAGCCTTTTGAGGTGCTATTAATTAAAGATTCCTCCCCTCCTCCCCCCCCCATGCTCACCCGGCTTTACGACAGCACACTTTATACATAGGATTAGAACCAGTGAACTCCTGGTAATATTTGTCCTATTATTGGCTGTCACCAACCTTTTCTTTTTTTTTGAGGTATTCTTTCAAGTTACTTTAATCTATCACAAGTTTACAGTTTCCTGCAACAGAAATGTAAAAAAAAAATGCTACTTTTCATTTCCAAATTTAAGCTTTACTCTCACCACAAGTATCACCTCTCATACAGCCCTGAATTTGTAGCCATTCCAGTATCAGTACATGACATCATTTCCTTAATCCTTTTTTTGCCCCCTGTGCTCTCTCTTCCCTCAAGGTTAAGAAAGAAATTGGAACACACGTACAAAGCATTCGTTCATGATGGCGATACGGTGTCTGTCTGTCGACCAGAGTTTTTCGCTAAGCGGTTCCAGGACTTCATGTTACAAAAAGTTTTCAAGAAATTACCAGGTAAGCGACAGCTCTCGACGACATTATTTCCACAAAGTGTCCAAGGGTCGTGGATCCACTCGGCTTCACTTTTGTCTTCTATGACCTTTGACCTGGCCAGAGAGATGGAAATCAGTTTCAGGTCAGGGCGCAACAACAAAAAATATTTGAGAAATTCAAATAGTTTTCTTGAACAACTTTGGTTCACCAAAATTCAAACGTTATATCCACAACATTTCAGCAGATTTGGACAAATGCTCTAGGAGGGAGTAGCATTTTTTACATTTTCAACAAAATTCAAAATTTATAAAATATGATTGCATGTATGAAAACTCAACTGACACAAACCACAAAATTGCAACCAAATGAAAAAATGACAAAATGTCAGTCATTTAAACATGTTAGCAAAAAGTGACTGATTTTCGTCAGAATCGCACGATCACTATAGCTTTTGAGTTTGAAAATAAGATGAAAAAGTTTGATAAAAGAAAAGGCAATCTAAGTATCTGATATTTTGTCTTAAAAATCATGTTAAACTTGGAGTAGGTTAATCTTGACCTCTATGGGCAACAAAATCTAATAGTGGTTTGAGAGAAAATATGTTAGTATTTGCTCAGCAGTGAACATTAGATGAAAACCCATGAAGGCCATTGATTAACAATTTGAGATACATGATATCCAGTGTACTAGTGCAATATTTATCTGGCATATGTCATTTACAATGTCAGCTGTTGTTGATTCAATGCCTTTACATAACATTAAACTTTGGAAGAATAGTGTTCCTGTTGACATAAGCAGTTAGCACTGCAGTTCCTTTTAAAGATTGTACCAAGTTGCTCACTTTTGAAAAAAATTGTTTTTTCTTTGCCTAGCAATGATGGGTGTGATCGTAGTGTTGAGAGATTTCCCCTTCAGCTAGCATGAGCGACTTTTCATTTCAATCTGAAAAGGGGTTTAATGGGGTGAAAAATATGAATGTTGAAGAAACAAGAACTTCCAAATTTTGTAACCTATAATAATCTGTTTTTGTTTTCTTTTATTTCTTTTGATAATTGGCTGGGATTTATAATCCCTTCCGTGTTTGTTACTCTTCAGAGGAAGTTGATGTTTTCTTTGGTAATGAATCATGATATATTTACATCTCTTTTTTAATCCTTAAAAAAACAAACTTCTTTTTCATCTGCAAACTTGGCTGAAATGTCTTTCAATTTCCCTGTTTAGCAAAAAAATTATGCCAAAATAAGCTGTGGAGAATTTTTCTTAGCTGTTTGTGGAACATATTCATGACAGTTATCTTTATCACATAGATGAATTTTGATGGTTGGGTTTGTGTCTCCTTCAACGTTTTGACAGTTTAGAAACCCTTTACACGACATAAAAGATAATAAGAGAAACAAGATTTCAAAAGTAGTAGGGCTAACTACATGCAGGCTTAATATCGTATTCGTTTTTTGTCTCAAAATCATAACATTAAAACATGGTTCAAAGGTTTCACTAGCCATCATCACTATACATGATTGCACACTTTTAAATTGCAGTACCTGTTCGCAGTACGGTAAAAGTTGGTGTTTACTTCAATACTTCATATTAATTTTTTTTTATGATTTATGATCAGAAATTATCGTAACTTTACATCCTCCCATTATGAGGGTGCATTGTTTTATTTTGATGACCTTATCTTTGACAATCTTTGCTTTTTGTCATCATCTTTTTCTTCTTACAAATGCGACAGAAATAATCATTGTTGTCATAATGGGGCTTATATGTGTATGTTGGTTTGTTATGTGCTTGTTTGTTGTGTACTTGAGAATTCAATATTACAATAAGGAAGCCTTGGACTGATCTTGTACTTGGCTTGAAGATGACTTAAGTTGAATACAAGAATCTCATGGCTTTGGACAGGTCAAAGGTTATGTTAGGGACTATCAGAGGTCAAAAATGTGGAAAATTTGTAAACGCGCTATCTCATAAAAGACAAAAGTTTATGAAGGTAACTAATGTTTACTTATACACTTGTAGAAATAAGGTTACTCTTCTTGGTTATGGGTATGGTCGTAACGGGATGCTCGGTATTTACGTTAGTGTCAATATTCTTGAAGCTGTTTAATATACATATGTGATACAGCATGTGCTTTTAGTTAGCAGTCGGGCTATTGGTGTGTGAATCAAAATGAGTATGCACAGTACTGTGTTGTTCTGCTCTGTAGTTTGTTAAGTGGTAAAACCACTTGGCAAATATTCAAGCTTACCACAAATGCACTAAAACACCAAAATATGCCTCAAGTTTTTCTGTCAGTACTGCAATCACATTTGTATACTATTTCCACATGTTCACCAGACAATCGATATTATATAGGATCCAGCGTGTTGCATCATCGAAACAACAATCACATTTGTTTGCAGTCTTGTTCAGACACTGCTTGAAACATTTTGGAAAATTTAGAAGGGAAAAAAATCTCATTTCCGTCCTTGAAGAGAGAGCATGTGTTTGTCTATCGCTACAGTATTACATAGCAGCAGCATAAAGCTAGAGGTTACCGGGAAATATGGGTGTGGAGCGACCTGACTTTGTTTTTTCTCTGGGTTTCAAAGATGGCGGTAAAACCATGCATGAATATGCAGATAACATTTTGACTTTCCCTGCAAAGCATCCATTCTGCATGTTTCCATTTTTTTTTTTTTTTTCGGCTTTTGTTTGTATTTATACAAAATTAAATTTATGACAAAACTTGCAGAATACCTTTACTTTTTTGGAGGCATTTAATATACATGAGGGTGAGAAATTGAGGCACTGTGCAGATGTGACTTATTATTGCATATTTGTTCCCCGTGCCTTTCCGTTCCTTGTGCCTTTTTATAGAATATTCACAACTCACAATGATTGGTCCCTGATAGAATATCAGTGTGGTATCTTTACCGTTACAGCGCCACCGCGCCCTGTTACCTCAGACCGGCAATTTCGTGCTAGTCATGAAAGTTTTCTTTGTCAGTAGCCATAAAAAAAATTGATTGATTTTGTTTCTAAATTTCTCACCATTTCACAAAAGAAATTAAGTTAAAACTTTTTATTTCCACCTGAGGCCTGAATTAAACTTACATATATTTCATTGACATAAGTTGTAGACACAAGTGGTAGCTAATATATAATCCAGTGACTGGGCCTAGCTACCGGCTGACTGCACAGGTTTACATAGGCAAGTAGAAATCCTTCACTAACACAATGACACACTGTGTTTAAGTTATTTCATAGGCGGCAAGTAGTCGCCATCTTTTACATTCTATTGTTTTATTTTCAACTAATTTTTTTAGCTCCACTATGAAATTATTCCAGGCTGTCAGTATCAAGGTTTAAACGAACTGATAGCTTCGAAGAAGATACATTTGATTTTTTAGACTGATACATATATTTGTTCCTTGTTTACTTCAGCCCCCAAACATTCACCATCAAAGAGGAAAGGCCAAGCAGGCTTCTACAACTCATCAAGTGGCAGGGAGAGGCGGAGAACCGGGGACTCGAATAAAGACCCCCATAGCTTAGAGAGGGGGATTGCTCCGCCCACATCTTTGGAGAAAGCTATTATTTCAGGTAGGAACTAAATGTCTGTGTTAGGAGTTTGATTGCCTGTAGAAAAGGAGTTTGGTAGCTGTTTAAACATCACCATCATAGAATATATCTAGACGCTTAACTATAATGGTGTGCTGAGGCTACTGTAGTATAATAAGCTAAACAACCTATGGTGAATACTCTCATGAATATTCATATGTTACAATGTTCTCTGCAAATTGGCTGATATGTAGGTCACTGTTGAATAAAATAGACTCATTAAAACATTAGCATCACGTCAACACGAACCACTTAGTTACTTGAATATTTCAGCAGCCACATTTGCAACCAATTTCTTTTTGGAATTTCATTGAGGTCTCCTGGAAATGTTGAATTTTGAATAATAAGTACCTGGAAAGCTGTCCGAGTAGTTTCCATTCAGTGTGTTAATTTGCCTTGTTTAGTGTGTCGTTATGATTCGCTCCTTATAATTAAATTGCAAAAGCTACTCTTCAGCAGGTGTGATCCAAACTGGTTCTATTTTAATCAATAAACATTCTTAAGAGTATTTGTTATACACTGCATATTACTATTAACGAGGCATGAACAGCCTACACTATCTCAAACAAGAACATACTGCTCAGTAAGAAAGTTAGCAGAATTAATCGCATAGAGAGATCGGGAGTTTAGCTTTAGTGATGATAAACTGATGTAACAGGAATGTTGATACATAGAATAAGAGATGTTGCCAACAGGTTATGATTGTTGCTTGGACAATTTAAGCGTTAATGACTGTTTGTCAATTTGTCCTGGGCTAATTATGGTCCTTTAACAATATGTTAAAATGTCTACAATTGTCTTCCCACTGATGGACATTAAATTACCGTCTTGGTCAGTGGGTGGGGGATATTAAGTACTATTTGTGGGGGAAGGTGAGATCATTGTAGCAATGGTATCATTCTCTGATCGGTGCTGAGTCAATACTGAGTGCCATTTGATGTCGCCATCTGCCGGTGGCGATGACCAAAGTAGTTGCATCACTCAGACAATCATTTATCCACTGTTGCAAAATGCTATGCAAGTTACCATACAAGTGTTAAGATATGGGTAGCAGTGTTAACACAAAGGAACCGTAGCATCTTGTATGAGACAAAATTTAGAGGCTTTCAAAACTGCTACACAAATATGAACACTAAAGTATGCCCTGATCACTGCTTGCCACCCCTTACCTTTACAACATGCTTGATAAGTCGCTTCGGTCATACCTTGGTCCAATAATATCAGAAAGCAAAACTGAAGAAAGCAAATCTCCTCGTTTCGAAAAAAACCATCAAAGAAAAAGTGTGACACATTTTCTACACTTGTTATTGCAGGTGGTGCAAAACCGAAGACATCTCGACCAGACCTGGTACCAAGCACACCGCCAAACTCTGAGCGAGAGACAGAGCGCGAGCAGGAGAATCCCGAGGACGGGAGAAAAAGCCCCGAAACACCCCGTCAAGTGAGTCATTAAATAACTGCTATATTTTATTAGGGAGATATTGTGAGAATGTAATTTAATCCACTGACCATAGAGGAGGGTTATCACAATTGGCAGCCTGGCAGGTCAAATCCGGCCCTCAAAAGATTTCAGACTTACCTGCGGCAAACGTTGGCCAACAGTCTCGCACGACTCGGGATACGCTGCAGACCATTCCGGGCTTGCGCTCCCTCCCTCGCTTTATCCCACACATTACTCAATCCAGGTATATTGAGATTATGGTCCTGTCTGGCCCTTTGCTCCAACCAATGTTTCTTCTAGCTGTTGTAGAAAAATCAATTGAGAACCACAATGCCATAGAGTATGAAGTACCGAAGACTGTACTAACAGGTCTACATAGCCATGAGATTTTATTCACTCTTTTGCTCTTTCAGCAAGCAAATTCACAATATCTAGACTTATAAAGAGACGTTTGTTTGGCTTTTAGACAAACTAGTAAGATAACGTCAGCATAGTGGGTTGTATGAGATCATATTCTCCATATTCATGTTCATTTCTAGAAGTACCCCACCCCCCTCCTCTCCCCCTCTCCCATTACTCTCTCTGTCTCTTTTCTCTCTGATCTAAACCTTTTATTTTTACTTGTATGGGATGAGATTAAAGTCACTATCACATTTCTCATCTTGTTTTCTTTTGATCTGTGAGATTGGGAGGGAGGGAGGGGGATGGCCGGTTAACGACTTCAATCTCGACAGAGATTGTCAAAGATTTTATCTCTGCTACGTCATATCCTCGGCGAGTAAATAAATGTTGCTGAGACTTTTCTCTTTGCATCATCCTAGCAGCCAGAAGAAGTCAAGATAACTTCAGCCAGTGAAGTTACCACTCACACAGAGAGAACGACTAATACCATTAGAACTGAGAGGGAACAAGTCACTGTACAGAGTAGTTCTGTGAACGAGACGTTTGATCTCACCCAACCGTAAGTTTGAAACAAAATCCCAAAAACTAAGAAGAAAGACAGGGAAAAAATACAGACAGATGTTCCACAGTGCCGTTTGGACTTTCAGAGATGCCAATTTTTTCTGGCCAGATAGAAAGGAAAATATCTGAAATATGTTTGTTTTGCGTTTAGTTGTTTAGTTTACTTCTTGGATACCTGTCCATTAGTGGCAGCTTGGATAGCTTTGTTTAACGGGCAGCTTGGGTAGCTTTGTGTGAAATTGCTCTAGGAACAACAAGTTTAGAATATGTTCACCTTTCTGCATTTAGAAGTTAGTAATTCTGCAGTTTGGGTTGCAAGTCAGTCAAAAGAAATTTTGGCGTAACAAAATATGACAGTTTTTTCTTAGAATATGGTGTTTCTGTACTTATGTATCTTAAAATCATTAAAACATTCTTCTTCTTTTTAACATTTTCTTTTGGAGTAAAATGTCTTCCAACAGTTTATTGAACAAATCTAGTGCATGGGCAATGTGGTTATGTCTCCTTATTGTAATTTATTCAAGAAATAAAACCGTTCTTTCTACCTAAAGACGAAAACTATACAGTGAAAGTTTTTATAATGAAGTGTAAACTTTTATGCCTTTCAAATACCTTAACCAACATTTGTCACTGGTTTGCTACTACCTTGATACGGTGTCTATTTAATTATTCAAGTTTCAAGCAACACCAACTTTCCTTCTTCAGTGCGTGATCACAAAGTTTAAAGATATATTATTTACAACCATAATGACAACAATTTCCTCGACAATGCATTTCTACATCTGGTCTAAGTATTTCATGGTATCATAATCATGTAACATTTCTATTTCATCTCCTGTGGAATGATGCCATTGTTAACCAATAAATAAATTAATAAATATGAATTATTACTTTTGCATGTAATATCTAAAAGTGGGTATTATAGCTTCCAAAATGTTAATAAGAAGGTATACATTACAAAGAACTTTAACACTTGGTATGCAATAAAGAAGGTATGTCTCGGGTATACATAAAGTATACCTAAGTATGGGTATACATTAACATACCTAACGATGGGGTAAAGGACACCTTTAATAAGTCAGGTATATATAAAGAGTGCATAGTGATACTAATACTAAACTTAACTGGTAATTGGGTACACATCACATCGTATCTAAAAATAGGTAAAAAGTAAGTTACACCTACCATAGTAAATGTTCAGTTTCACGGCTTCCGTGAAATACATATATTTTTTATGTTTAATTTGATTTCTTTTCACGTATTTTCATAATAAACCTTTTACCCTGTTTTATCGTGAGATGGCACTTTGCTTCTTAGTTGCATGGCAGTATAGTATTTATTTTTTTTTTTTAGTTCCTTGATAGTTGTGCATGAAATATTAGTATTTTCATGAAATGTTTCCCAAAAAAGAACACAATGATAATATCTTTCTGGAATTTGCTAATTTTTCACACCTGTACACACCATTCATATTGAAGCTTCTCTTTAACTTTTTACCCCAAAATATTTTTAGATGGAAAAGTTGGCAAGATGTGGAAACCTTAAAATGGTAAAAATGAAACACCATATTAGGCATTTCATACTTTCTTTTTTAAACCAACTCTTTGCCAAATACACAAACAATAGCTTAGTATGAAAAAGAGCGTCCTTTCTACTTTTCAATATGGTCTTTTCTTCGTTTCACTGAAAGATTTTCCAAAAACTTTTCTATCAGCAAATATATATTTGAAAAACCACTTGAATGGTTTATATTTACTGTCATGCCACTAAGATCAACGTGTCACGTCTCGATGCAAAGGGGTTTATTCTCATCTTTCTCATTCTTTCATATTCGAAACTAACAAACGACGTTGTTTATCTTCAAGGTCTCAATGAGTCTGCTTTTGACCAGTGTCTCGTGATAACCCCTCAATATGGTAATCATTATGTTTTCAATCCTCCTAGCAAACAAAAACCCCAAAAAATGATATTACTTATTACTAAGTCTTGCATTTCCTCCCTCTCTTCGAGGTAAATGCAGTTTTTTACTTCCGGACTATACAGTGGATTTTGAGCACTTTTGATATATATTTTAAAAAAGAAAAAAAATTCACATTTTAATAGCATCTTCTTTGTATTATCTCAATATTTCACAGCATGCTGAAAGCAAAGCCCTCTCTTCTTTTGGCAGTTTGTTAATGTTCTGTCCTTTGCACTGAGTAAACATTTTTCTAATATCGAGTTGTGGTTTGCCGCAAGCCAGCGTACCAAGATGTGATGCAAAGTTTTTAGAGAAATAAAAAGTTATCATAAGAAGGCAGAAAAATAAAATTTGTAGCATTTTAGTTCATCATCAGCCTGTTAAAGCAGCCGGATCTGTTTCCCCGAACATCCCTGTAACTGTTTGTACCAGTCAGAATTACAATATAGGATGTAGATTGATTCATAAACCACCCCAACACAACCACTGCCCCCCCACCCACCCCCTTCTTCTGTTCCTTACCTCCCACGTCTGCAGTGAGCTACTGCCAATTCTAAGTGACAAGCTGGTAACATTTTACAACCAGTAAACCTGCTGATGCCAAGAAATCATTACTGGCTGAAAAGTAATAATTATCCAATAAATACCGACTGAAAAGTAATAATTATCCAGCATTTACTTTCTCATAAATGGATTTTTGAAGAAACGCAAAACATAAATAAGGTTTGGCTATCATAAACAAAAAATGCACAGATTGCAAAATTCAACACAATATTTTGCAGAAGTATAGCAGTGTTGGTTAATGTGAACCTGATTGGGAAACTTAACTGGTTCCCTTTCCAACAAACCAATGCTTTGCAGTAATTATTTAAAAAATTTCAAAATCATGCGTCGCCATCGATAATTGTGATTGTTACCACAACTTCACTGACAGCATGCAAAAATTCTGCAATCTTAACTAACAAAGACAATGGCAGATAATTGTCTAAATTAACAGTGTAATTAAGATTAAAGAAAAACATTTTTTAAGCAGGGGGAGGTTGAGGTTTCATAGATATTTAATATCTTATATTTGATCTCTTATCAATCTTCTCTCTTCTCTTTATAATAATTTGTTTTGATTTCTTTTAATCTGGGTTTTTATATTTCTTTTTGTTGTTTGGTTCCGTCTGCAAATAGCTTCACTATTTCTCAAAATCAGAGAAATCTCTCATGTAAGAGCCAAATAAACGTATTCTATCTTAAAATCGTGATTGAACGAAGATATTATTATCTAGAGCAGAACTTGTAGAGTTCTTGAACTCGGCCTCTTCAATTCTTAAATCAAAAGTTATTCAGTTCTCAGCTAACATATGAAAACAGCGTAGTAACAGAACCCCAAAACCTGTTGTTTCATTAATCGATTAAAAATACTAACAACTTTTGCCGTAAATATTCTTCAAGACCTATGTAGCTGAGCAGCATTACAGAATTTGGTATTTTTTATATTTTTTATTTTTAATTTCCTTAGTTTTACTTGCAATAAAAACATGTACAAAAAAGCAAATAATAAATAACTGCACTAATCAATATTAAGTGAAAGACAAGACAAGAAAAGTGTGCTTGTAGAGTGAGATTTCTGTTACCTTGAGTAGATCAAATAGTTTTGACAGGATGTGCAATCCCTGGCTTAACTGAGGTGGGAGGTGGGTGGGGATGGTTGGGGGGGGTGATAATACGTTAAGTGTTCCCCCTCTGATGGCTCCACTCAACTGTTACACTCTTGATCTACCATGTCCACCAGTCAGTACACCTTATTAATAACACCCTTTAATGTTATTCTTTTTCTATGTGGCTCTTGACCATTCTGGTCTGCTGCCCTCATCATTTTAACCCATTTTAGCACATACATCAGTGAGAGAGATTGGTACTGCAATGCACCCTTACCCATGATCCCAGTACCATGTCCAGCTGTACAGCACGTATACAACATGTCTGCTCTATCAGCGCTGGACACCAAACATAAGAGAGTGGTACATGCCAAAAGAGGAAAAAATTATTTGTCAAATCCTTTGGGTAAAAACAACTTAGCATTCAATTTATGAATGTAGCTAGCCACTGGATAATAAGAGAGTATTTTTGTGTTTGCACTTGGTCAAACATTATTAATCTTCAAACTGTGTATACCTATGATATAGTGAGTTGGGGGGGGGGGGGCGGGGATGGAAGGGGGTATTGAATGATAGTGATCTTTAATAAGAAAGAGGGGACTCTAGTCAAATTTGCTAACCTCCCCTTTTCTGTTTGGTTGCTTCGAGTACAGCTTGGAGAACACCACATTGCCAAATATTAGAACCAGAGTTATGCTTCAAAATCAATGCTTTACATTGTAGTATGGAAACTGTGTAAGCAATACTGCTAAAACTGTTTGAGATACAAAGCAGGCTTGTTATGTTTGCGTCTAAATCAGCTACCTGTTATAAAATAAATACAGATATTCACACAGGGGCAAGAGGCAGACTATTTTTGTTTAAAAATTTGAAATGATTGTAGTCCAACAAAACCATTCCTGGCAACCATTCCTTTAATCAGTTTTCAAGATATTAGCCATTAGAATTTTTTTGTGAGTGTGGCATGCTCCTTTAAAGCAGGATGAAATGATCAAGTGGACTCTTCACTCCAGGCCATATTTGCATATATGCAAATCCTTTTTTTTTAGTGAACTCAACTAACTACATCCTTACCAATGGAGCACCCAAGGATGAAATCCAAAACCCATAAGTTTTTGATAACTTTTTTTTTTTCATGTGTTGTTCATAACATATCATTTAAAACATAAAACAAGGCAGTCATTTTCCTGTGACTTTTATGTTGCTTCTGAGGAGTTGACCTAACAGTCTGGTGTGATAGACTACTTTGTGCAGCCAATTTCATTGATGAGCCTCAGTCTGTTAATATTTAAAGGGTAATTGCTAAAACAAAAAGTGGTGTAAAACTGAAAGCATGTACTGATAGCAGTTATCTCTAATATTTGTCTATAACAGCTTCCAAAAAAAAACATTTTGGGCCAAGAGAAATAATAATCTAAAGATCTAATTATGGCCTGGCATGTGTCTCTCAATGGTTGTTTCATAATTTATATCATTTTCATCATTTTTCTAATAGTCTGTCTCAGTGCGCAGAACACATGGAAAGCAAAATTAACAATGTTGTGCCTACATTGAATGTAACATAGAGAGGCCAACCTTATTTACTTCCTATTTAACCATTTCCTTGAGTTGGTACTTAAATACCAGCATCCACCTGGGTTTCTTCATTTTTGCCACATTATTTCCATTTCGGGCAGTAGTTTGTAGTACCTTTGATGCATGCGTGGAAATGAATTTTAGCAAGGTTTGGTTAGTACTTTACAAAACGATATTCTAAAAATTTTATCGTAATTACCACATACACACTCAATTATGTTTTAGTCGCTATGGTATTGTTTTGTTAAGGCGTAACAATTGATTTATTTACATGCAAATTTCATACCCATTATCCATATCCCACTTCAAACCATGGGTGACACCTAAAGACTGCATACAAGGTAGCAGGTACGATCATTAACTTCATTGGTATGGACTTTGGAATTTTGAAACAATGACCAGATTTGTATACTTTCTCTACCCTATACATCTTTCCTCTCAAATGTACAGCGTGGTCATCGTGAGATATGTTTCATATTTATTATCTCTATTACCTGTCTGTCTTCTCAATTATATTTCCATCATCCTTCAATCCATGCTTTTGCATTTGGTCAACTTTTCTGGCAACTTTACGGAAAGATTAATCCTCATCATAAAATTAAACATGTGTTGCACGAAATTGTGCACTACACATTGCAGTCGGGTTGTATAGTTTATAATACCATCGCATTGGGTCGGTCATGTGATGATTGTTTACCTGCATACTTCCTGCATCATTGGTAATGGGTATGATTAATACCATACACTAACCTGCATAGTACCTGCATATTTGGTAGTAGGGATTGTCTAGCATCATATGTAATCATTGCATACATCTCGCCACTGACACCAGTAGATTAATGCCTGCATCCTCTCTTTCTCTCCATCCTTCTCCTCTGACATCATGATGTTACTAACCACCCGCCATGCATATCCACAGTCCAACCGTAACCACCATGTTCCCCTACACGCCTAACCGCTCACCAGCCACCTCAACGGGTACCACTTCACCTTCTTTCTCCCCTCCTCGATCGTACAGCGGCAGCAGCACCTTAGACGACACGGGAAGCGAGTCCTCGCCGCTCAAGTCGGGCAACCTATCCGTGGACTCAGTCCACGAATTGGACAGCGGGAGCACCTCGGACCCAGACAGGACCCCGGTGGGGGAGGTACGTTACGTGGAGGACGTGGGCATCGCTGCGGCGTTCCGGCAGGACTCGGAGCAGAAGACGCTGACGAGCGGGGATGAGGAAGATTCAGGAGCAATATCGGATCAGCGGAGAGACACTGAACTTGAAAATACAGAGCAAGAGGAGGAGAGAGGCGGGTTACAAAGAGTAAAGTCAGTAGTGGATGGAACCGAAGGAGACTCCTGGTTATGAGAATAAACTTTCGACAACGTTAGTTAACCTTCACATTAATACAAATTTGCCAGTATGTTTTATCTTGTCAGGTCGAGACGGGGAGTCCTTTTCTTCGACCGCCCGGTCGATCGACTATCTTTCAGTTCGTTTGTGCTTAAATTGCATTGTGGGAAAAAACCGTCGCCGCTATTTAATCGTTGTGTGAATGCTGGATGTTCTGTCTCGTGCTGATGAGTGTTGACGCTAAAACTGGGAAAAGAACAAAAAAAGTCGAAGTTTAAGAAGACTTTCTCGAGGCTAGTCCATCAAAGTGTGGTCCATATATTTGTAAAAGTTCTTTCGTTTTGTACAGTCGAAACCGATGTTAAGTGACACTCACTCAGCCGTACCATATCAGTCGGGATAAATTGATAATTTCTTGCTCCAGGACGATAGCTTTTGCCTTTTGCCATGCATTGAGTCTGTTCTAACTTTTTGTACAACATTCAAAACATGATATTTATCTAACTTAAGGAAAATCTTTATGGTCTCAACATAGTAGGATTAATACCCTGGTTCAACTTGATAGATCAAAAGAAGCATAATATTAGTTGAAGCAAACATCGTTGGTGAAATATAAAACAAATTGGACAAATTTGATTTGTCGGAATTCAATGGAGATGTATATTTATCTTAATCAACTGTTGTGTTTTGATTTCATATTCACTTACGTCACAAAACATTTTGACATTGCATTCATTCAAATTCTCTGAAATTCATAAATAATTCTAACAGTTAGATTCTAGATTCATATGGGATTTTTTCCCTTTTTTTTTTTTTCCATGATTCCTGCACTTATTCGATAGAGTGCTTATCATAGCTAAATTTAATATTATAAATGATAGTACCACTCCAGGGAGTAATTTAGTGTTCAAACTTTGTGTGGCAGTTCTGAATTTCAAGTAATTAAATCATTTCAGTCTGAAAAATTGCTATACATCTTGGACTAGCAATGTGACCATTTTGAATTGCATTTTGGGATGCATTACTGGATAAATTATTCACGCCAACTTGTCATAGGTAAGAATTAGACTGTCTCTATTTAATTCCTTGTTTTCAACTAGAATTTAAAAACTGTAAATCTTGAGTAAAAATGTTTCACTTTTTACAGGAAACATCGATACATATAATAAGTTTAGGAATATCGCAGCTTTACCAGCTTTTAATATGCGGAAGTACGCTAGCCTGCTTTACATATAAAACTTGGGGCTGATGTTCGTCGTGGTAACTATGGTAATTCGTAAATCAATTTCATTTGGCAATAAGTGTAACAAAGTTATGAAAGGCATCCAGCTGCTTCGAACATAAAGTCGGTCCTAATTTGCAGGATGGCGGCTTGGACCTCAAATCTTGTTTCTGTTGTATTTTATTTTATATTTGATAGGTATTTTTGCATCTGTGTGATTACTTCAGAGATATGAATAATCACCCAGATAAGCCGAATGTATCTAGACAGGTCACTGTAAAATTTGCACATCGTTAATTTAAATACTATTTACATATGCATGCATGGAGAGCGGTTATCGTAAATTAATATGCATTGAAATACCTTCGATTAAATATTTTACCTCTAAACACACAAGTAGCCAAAACTTGGAAGTAGTTTATAACCATTAGTTGGTCACTCATTGACTGCATACTCTTTTTTTTTTGGAAAGCTAAGATCTATGTGTTTCAGGTTTTTAATCTGAACAAATTTGTAAAATTTTATGAAATATAAAACAAGTTCTGCCATTCATTTATGGACCTTTGTAATTTTAGGAACATTTCCATATGATAGAAGGTAGACTACTATCAAACTAGTACAGTCGTGGTTAAAAGGTTGTCTACCTAAACTAACAACTAGAATATTCAGGGTATAATAAGAAAAAATAACAGGACTTTTCATGATATGGTTCATTTCTACTGTAGAAAAGTAACCAGCGTGAAGGATAATTATCAGATACAAGTCTGTGTGTGGCAATTTTAGGCTCACTGAGAAAAATGTAAACCTTGCAATACTTAGTGAGAGGGTGCCAAAAGGCAGACGGGTGCCTGTGTTATGTTGAAAGAGGGGATGAGGAAATTTGGGGGTTGGGGGTATGATGTGATTATTCAACCATAGTGTCTGTCTGGTATAGGGTGTTATAAAAAGTATATA
>KN887166.1:0-31087 GCA_000934455.1 Apostichopus parvimensis
GGCAAACAATGTGAAACATTGAAGAGAAAAATATTCTACACTGCTAGTTAAAAGCCCCATCTCTGAAAATTAACTTGCCCCTAACATGAGATATGATTGATTGAATGCAAACTATTCTGACTGGTTAAAGGCAGTGAAGACTCGCCCCAAACCGCGTGCCGCCCTCTGAAAAAAGTTTATTTTCCCTTTCTTGCAAGTGAAGTTTTTTCTTGTTGCCTCAAAATGCAGACAGTCATGAAAGGTTATACCTTGTTTTCTTTATCTGGACTTCAGATGTCCATCGCTGCTACGTACACTGTTTTGTGGGTATTGACCATAGCTGCATGTATTGACAATACACTGTCTAATTACCGACGGTAGCAAGCTGTGTGTGTATTTTCTGGGATCGATGGTGGTGTCTAACACTTCTGTTACACCTCATTCGAAACTAGGTCAGATTACCGGCATGAGACGTTTCTTTGTGCGCAAGTCTTCACTCGATCCCTTCACTGCGCGAGTCTTCCCTGCGCGAGTCTTCACTCCCTTGAAACCAAGGGAGTCTTCACTCCCTTGAAACCTAGTCCAGGAAGTTGGATCACACTAGGGGGTCAATAATGTCAATGTCATCTGGACAAATGCTCTTCAAAATCTTTACTTAGGCAATTATAATCTTGTTTTATTCTTGAAACCTGATACCTCTGTGATGCTGTTAGCTGTCAGAGTTCTCTGTACTATTTCGTCAAAATTTAACATTTCTGTAGAAATTTCCTTTTCCTATGTGGCTAAATGATTGACAAATTATAAAGAAAACCAAAGACATTTTCAGCTGTAGTGCCCTGATGACATCATCCATTCTGCTGTTGCCAGATACATTTTACAAGATATCACAAAATTTGAAAAATTCCTATCTTTGTGATACAAAGTGCTATGAGGATGCATCTAGTAAAGATTCAGTAAATTCAGCAATTTGCTTAGAAATAATCTACAGCCACCAGAATACCCTATTATATGTCCTCATGTACACAATGTACCTGACTTGTTCTTGTTCCACTGCTATTCAATGCAGACCCCCCAAAAAATGAAAGGAACACAAAATTTGAAATATTCATATTTGGCATTATATTATAAAATTCCATTGCAATAATCTGAAAACAGGGACAACAATAAATAAACGTAAGGCACCATGCACATGAGAAAAACAAAAAAGAAATTGCTGTAAATTGTTTTGAGCTGTTTCTTACACAATATGCACATATAAAATGTGGATGCTGCAAAGGGGAAACAATATGCTCCAGTATCCAAACAATTAAACTGAGTAAAATATTATTATTAATATTACTGATATTTTGAGTTTGAGAATCGATTCTCAAAGAATATTTGGGCAGAAACTTTGCACTGATGCCCAAGTTACTTTATAATGCTGGAGTCAAGTCTTAATACATGGCAGGAAAACTTTTCGTCCTGTCACAATTTGAGTATGGACAATCATTTCTTGACTTTCTAGTATCTTTGGGGACAATACTGTATGTACTGATAACGTTTTAACAGCAAGGTCTTTCCTCTGATGGTATAACTCAAAGCTACATCCCATTTCTGCTAAATATGGCAAAAAACTGAGGAAAATCTGTCCTATCTTCAATTATCAGGACATCCAAAAAGAGTTCCAGATAACTTGACCCTTCCAAAGGTACTACCCTTCTGAAAGACGATGACGAATAAGTCATTAGTGGAAGTGGAAAACCCACTCAGCCCCGGAACGAGCAAAGATCAAATCCTGTGACAGTGACAGAGAAAACCCATTCATCAGAGAAATGGTGTGCATTTGAGAGCTTAGATTTTCTGACTTTGCCCTCTGTTGACCTCAAATAACCTTCGACCTACACAGAAAACTCAATATGGTACATTCACATACTAACTATGAAGTTCATCCACCTTACAGATTTTGAGTTATTATGTTTACAAAGTTTTCAGATTTTGATCTCTGTGGACCTCAACAGAACATAATAGTGTTCTTCTACTCAATAAGATGGATCCATTGACTACATATGGAGTTCATCCAACCTCTACTTTGTGAGTTAACATGTTTACAAGGTTTTTGGACCTTTACCTATTTTGACCTTCCTCTTCAACAGAAAAATATGAGTTTCTTGTACTTGGTATGAAGCATCCACGTATCAAATATACAGCTCATCCACTTCAAGGTTCTTGAGTTCTTGTGTTAACAACCAAGGGTATCAAACACCTACACATGCCATTACCATTGCATAGATTCCTTCTGCCTTTTGCATGAAAAGTTTGTAATTACTGTAAAATTTCTAACAATTGGTAAATTGGGTTTACAGCTGTATTTTTAGAGCTGATTCCAGTATATTGTCCTTGCTAATTAACTTGACTAGTCCAGTGTATTCTAAATAATGGAATGTTGATAATTCAATTTTATTCTTCACCATAAATCATCTACATATTTGTACAAAGTTTCAAGCGCTTCATGATTAAAATGATGTCTTAAAGAACCAGAAAATGAAGACATTTAGTGGTTACTATGCCTAAACATATTCATAGTGTGGTAAAACAACAAGAAGTTAATATACATGAACTTGTGCACACCAAAGTGAAGAGGATTATCTAGTGACTGATGCGGCAACAAATACAGAAAGGTATCAGTTATTTTGTTGACAAAGTATCAACCATATTCCAATTCCTAATGTAGGCCTAAATCCCTTAATGACTTATTATATAGGCTGAGAGCCTACATGAGATTGTTTACATGCACAGGGAAATATTTTGACAAATTAACAGTCATCTGGTATAAATCACAAAACCAATTGCCAATTGAGATAAACATTTGACTCCTGGGCCAATCCTTGTCTCGATGTTTAAGTCTTAAATAGATATAGTGTGAGTATAGTAAGTTTATAATCTAATTCATAAATAATTTCAATCTCTAAAACTTTGCAGTTCATGAAACTGGCCAAACATCTCATTTTCTTTACAATGGAAGCTTTTATGGAATAAAACCAACATTGATTGCGCTAAAAATGAAGAAGGTATCACATGCAGTTGTCAATTCATAAAACCATCAAGCATTAAAGTAATGCCTTATCTCCCTCTCAAACATTAATTTATTCTTAGAGGGTGGTAAAACCCAGTATCTTCAGAAAACATTTTCATATGTTGCTGCTAAGTTATCAAAGGAGTGTAAGAATGCCATCGCCTTAAAAACTTTTAAACGTTTTATCCAGGACTTTAACTAACTTATTATGCTCTTAATTTCATTTCATTGATTGTTCCAAGATACATTTTATGTCTTTGTCAATTTTAAATGTATTTTTTCCTTTTCAGTCACCATCTTATTATTCACGTTGTATTCTTATTGTTCATATGTTGATTATTTTATTTTTTATTCTACTATTGCATTTGTATTTCAGGGCCTCATGGGAGATAATCTTTACGCTAACCAAGTTTACCCTATAATGTTTAATAAATAAATAAAAAATAAAAAAATAGTTTTGCAGACTTTCTGCATAACTAGGTGAAAAAACATCATTCTGATGCTATGCAACATCACAAAAGCTACAAAGGTGTTTGAACTTGCTTAATGTCTGCTAACGTTTCATTATTGTATCTGGCAACAACAGAGTGAAGTGCATTCTCATTGTGACAGACTTGATTATGTACAGTACATGTTAATGCACAAATCAATTATCCACAGAGCAAGACAATATTCTTATTTAATAAAATGCATTTTGATGCGAAGATTTGACTTTGTAGTACATTGACAGCTTAAAAAACAATTCAGACACATCTTGTTTCAAGGAGAGATCAACATTAATGAAAGGAGAGCAGAGATTTTCTCTAATAAAGAAAAGTATTTACCATGAAATCCCTGACAACCTATCGACATCTATTTCCTTGAGAAACAAAGGATAAACAAAAAGTTAACTAACCTGAAACAACTGAAGGAGAAACAAGAGAGATACAATTAAATTTCAGCTAGTCCCATGGAATATGTTTGGCTTCCTTATATTTATCACATATATGACACTAGAACAACCCTTTAAAATATAGCCCCCACCCCCTCCACACCCTCATTTCAAATTCTGCTATGCCAGTTGATCATATAGTTAACCCACTTTTCATTTACACTTTATACAGTAAATGTCTAAATAATCTTCAGTATGGTCCCTTTAATAGTATGATATATGCACTACGAACTGGAACCTTTCATCATATTTAAATAATAATTTAATGTAATACTTACATTCTGGGTAATAGGCAATTTTACTTTTAATGCATCTATAATGAAAATGAAACACAATCTTGCAGCCGTGTGAAGACTTGGCATAACATGCAGAACACTGTGACAACCTTCTACGATAAATTATGACTACGATATAAATATTATTTTGGGATACTACTCTGGTATGATTCAGAAATCTTCTACATCTAGGTCAAGGTCTTCATTTTCACCCCATCCTGCTGGTTCCTGCAAGGAAAAATTTGGAGTAAAAGTTATCTATAGACATTCGAAGTGTGCTTAATAAATAATGATTTCACTTCATTTGTTCGCATTTCCAATAAAATTGTTATTTTCTATCGGAAGCCACTGTTCAAAAATGCATCTTCAAAATCTTGTCACATGTGGTAAGATTACATATGGTTGCATGTCTTTTTTCATTAGCATTTCTACAAAGACACCACCAGCTGTGACCAGAGGAATGCATTTCAGTATGGCTTTGAGTGAAAAGCCTCATGGCTGGGTAAGAAGTACATGAGTGTCAACGTATAAATCTGGTAGTTAGGCTATAAGTAGTTAGGCTATGGAGAATGTAACCAGCATCTTACTGTTATGATACTTGACAAGTACTTATAGTTTGAAAATTTTTGAGAGCAGAGTCCTGCAACTGGACCATATTACACTGAATGGATGGCTTCAAAAATTTTATTCAGATATCAGAAAAACATTTATATAGCGCCAACATCAACAACAGTTGTTCAAAGGCGCTACAAGACAGTTACATGAAATTAATCACAATACACTTGTTCAAACAATATATGTACAGTATGAGCATTTATCGAAGAGCATTCCATTGTTTAGGACCAAAACAAGCAAACTAAAAAAAAAATTTAAAAAATAATATTCAGAAGATTACGGAGCAAAACACAATAGGCAAAATGCATACCTCTACTGAAACCTGTGCGTCAAAGTTTGCAGCATGCCCCACCTCTGGCAATAAATTTTTTGAAGAAGTTGAAGCTCTCACAGAAGATTCGGCGGGCAAAGAAGAACTTTTTGGAAGTTCCCGTGAATTACTGTCACTTTTCTGTTTCGTTTGAAAATGAAAGTCCGGTTCCATGTCGGCAAAAAAGTCCAGTTCCGTACTGGTGCTACTATTTAGTTTGATCTCTGGTATCTCGTACAAGCCACCGAATCCATCTTTGGGTTTTGAACTGGCCTGGACATTTTCCTGTTCTCTCCTTTCAGAAACACTGGGTTTGGATTCTTTTGTGTCTAAAGTATTACTACTCCTCTCAGATACATCATCATCTACTGACCAATCGTATTTGTCATTGTTCCAACTTTCATCCCAAGAGTCACCAGATCTTTGCATATTCATGACTGGATCAGCTAACATCCCTTCTATTGGTTCAAAAGTTTCCTCTGATTCTCCTTCCCCTTCCCAATCCAGCCAACCAGAATCCTCTATCTCCTTGTCACCCTCTGTGAGTAATGTTTCCTTCTCTAAATCATATGCTCTGTCTGGGTCTCCTGAATATCCATCGCCATCATCATCACCAGAGGATAACAATCTGTTCTCTAATGACCTCCCAATCCTCATAGGACCTAGTAAAAAAAACAAACACACATGTAACATGTAAAAAGCAAAGTGCATGATAAACAGAGAAGGGAAATATACACAAAATTTATAAGAGCAAAGCAATTATCAACTAGCAGAGTGGTTGCTGACTAGCATCACCAAAGGGGATCGCCAACAATTTACATGTCTTAATGGGCTCTGTTGGTATTTCTAGGTTTGTATTTCTAGGTCACTTTCTTCAGTCCTGTTCTAACTAATAATTTCTTTTTGTCTTTTCAACAAACCAAAAAAGCATATTTGTGCTATAATATTGTATCATTATTTGCCAACCGCTGCTTTGAAAACATCACACATACTCCATCTCCTGGAGCAGTTTCACAATGAGGTGGATAGTCGACATGGCCAAACCAACCAGAAGGTTACAAGACCCTTCATAGGTTAATTCTCCTGTAAACTGAATGCTGTATAACACTTCACTACCTTATCAACTAAACGGTCACTTTGTTCTGTCAGCATCATTAAATGATGCTAGTTTATTTCCGGGGATAACATTGATAATTTTGCAGCATGACTCAGTCAACAATGTCGATATGTCATCAAGGACAAATTGATGATGAGGTCTGCTTCTCAGTATAGGAGCAAATTGTTGAGTTCACTCATTTTTCTTATAACAATACCAGACAATTCCATTACCAGCCACAGCATGCAACTCACACACAAGACTAAGGGTCACATCACTTGCACAACCACTAATGTCATCTATCTGATCTCTTGTAGAGTTTGCGGCATCCAGTATGTTGGCGAAACCAAAACCACCACCAAGAAGCGATTCTATGGTCACAGATCCACAGTCAACACCATGAAGACTGAGACCCCAGTTGGGGAACACTTTAACCTTCCCAACCATACCATTAACGACATGTCTCTACACGGGATTGAATCCTTAGGTAGCCATCCTGACCTAGTACGAATCAGCAGAGAGAGGCTGTGGATGCAACGCCTTTGCACTATTCAACCTCATGGGCTCAACATTCAGGAAGGTCATGACTAACTTTTCTTCTGTCCCCCTCCTTCTCCCCTTGTTCCCCCCCCCCCCCATCACTCCTCTTCTCATAGCTCTCTTCCACCCTTTTTTCTCCACACCTTTCTGTCTTTGTCCTTCTCCAGTTTATTCCCTACCCCCTTCCCTTATCCTCTCTTTGTCCCTCCACTGTTTATCTCCTACCTCTCTTCTTCCCATGTTGGTTTCTTTCTTTCTTCTCTCCATCCCTTGTCTACTAATCCCCTTACATCTATCTCTTTGTGTTCATTAACCTGTCTGTATTCTGTGCGTGTTTTTGTCCCTTCTGTTACTGTTACTTGTCATTTAGACTTTGAAGAAGATCCTGCTAGGATCGAAACGTCAGGCCAACTTACTTTTACACATTCTCTTACACAGGCTCTCTAGTGGATAAGCAGTTTGCTAACAGTTTTATTTATTTTGAACTCTACCAGACGTGTACTGTACTTTCAATCTCAAATGAACAACAGAGTAATAATTTATACTGGTTCCTGTTTTACAACTGAACCCGTCGATTCCACTTCACGATTAAATTTATCTTCTTACTTGTCTCTGGTTCCTGCTTCTTCGTCCTTTTCCCTTCTCGTTCCTTCCTCCTCTGCTCGTTCTTCAACCTCATCTCTTGTCTCTTCTCTTCCCTCTCCAACTTTCTGGCATCGCTGGTATCTTCCACAGGACCTCTGTTATGTTCTTCTGTCTTATAGATTGGGAGGGGTTGTGGGGGTGCAGTGGGGGTCATCCTAGGAATGGTGATGACCCCACTGACAGCTGTGAGTTGCTTGCCTTGTTTTGCTAATGCATTGTTACTGTTACTGGTACTATCAGGGAACTGAAATAGACGAGAAGTAATTATTGACATTTGAATGAATCGAGGACGATTCAAATGGAAGATCTATGTCAAACCCAAACACATCGAAATGCTATTAATACCTCCTGATGGATACCTCAAAACTCATATTTTCAAATTGGTTGTTCAAAATTGTAATTTTCTTCCATCTCCATCAGTTTCTGTTTTTTAATTTGCTTTATCATCTGGCAACTGATATCAACTTACCGAGTTGAAATAATGAAATCTTACCTTTGGTCTTCCCTCAACAAAATATCGGACTCTTTCACCCCCTACTACAACTGAAGCACCTAAGAAAGGAACCAGATCGGCCAGCCCCCGAAGATTCCAGGCGACCATATCATTGTTAGTGTCCTTCAGACCTACGAGAAGCTGATAGCGAAAGGCATATGAAAGAAAATGTAATAGCACGTTATGTATAGGTGTGGGAAATGGCAGGTATTGAGCTAACTCTATCTTACCAAGTTGACGTAGTGCTAACACCTATACACTATAGTGCAACTATAGTATAGATAAGATAAAACTCTATTTCAGATGAGGTTTACATAAGTTTTGATTAATTCAAAGACAACCTCTGACAGAAATTCAAACTAAATTTGATAGTCCAGTAAAGAAAAAATGTCATCGTTCTCAATTTTTTTTTAGTTTTCAAGATATTTAAATTTGAATAAAGGCAGGGCAGATTTCTGTTCCGAACTTTTTATCAACTTTGGAGGTCATCGGCCAGACGACTATTTTATTACACCAAATTGCACACACTGCAAGAAAACTAGTTACTATGGAAACACCTGATGAAAAAAACCCACAGATATGCCAATACTGGAAATCTCCCTTTTCTTTCTGTTCAATAAATCCAATGAATCAGATGAAGTTTGATATGAACTCACCAAAGGTAAAATAGTTCCTTTTAGCACCTTTTGTTCAAAGAGATGTACGTAACCAGAAAAGAATTGAAGAAGAACATGTCGTACATGGATTTCCCTGGAAGGGAACATCTGCAGTAAACTGGGTATAACATGTTCCTTAAACAGTTCCTCTGAGAGAATAGGATTCACCACTTGGGGGTCAAAGTCTTTACCTCGTTTGCTGCTGTCTGTCGATCCGAAATTTAAAAAAATAATTTTAGAAAATAAAAAATGGGCATAAATTGATCATTTATTTTTAAAAAGCCCCATTTACTGCCACAAGGCATAACCAAATTGTTTGTCAAGAAACAAAACAAGGATTTTAAACTTGCCTATTAATTGAATATTCATGTCATACATTAAGTCATGTATATTAATTGTATATTAAATCATGTATTAAGTCATGAATGAATATGAATTGTATACTAAGTCATGATCCGATGCAAGACAACAATTTATTTGAGTCAAAGTCATTAGACAAATTAATTATTCTACAAATTAGTAGTGCAACTGGTTATATTTTGGTGTCCCTGTCACGCTGTCCATCAGTATGATATAGTTTAATGTAATGATACCACAGAACAATTTAAATAAATTAACAAGACAAATAAATGTGTTAGAGTACAACAGACATATATACTATATATACTGAATATTTTTCAATCCTAATACTTCAAGATTGATCAGTAATTCAATGGACACTTCCCGCAGTTTCATTCCTTGTGGAGCAAGACACAGAACTCATCACATAGGCAGACCACAAAATGATACAACATCCCCCCATTCAGCAAAGTAGGCATGTGAACAACTGACCTTTGACCGGGGTAAGTACATGCGGAAGAAGCAAGGACACTGCTACAGGTTCTGCTATAGCGAAACTAGTTAAGAGTAAAGGCATTATTTTGGTGGCCACCAGATGTTGTGGAAGTAGATACAGCCTGGGTGCCAAACGTTCAAAGAATAGATTCTTCTCTGATTCTGTTTTGATGGTGATATTATGAAGAAAGCGTGTGATGACAAGAAAATCATTCCTGTATAACGAGAAAGAGGAATGGACCATTAATGAATGAAACAATCAATTCTAAACATAGCAAATTAGCAATGACACGACAGGGAATACTTTATCTAGTTCTAGTATCGCACAGCAATCTGCTATCAACTATGACTAACGTTGCTACATTAATACAAAGGTGCATTGCATTTTTTATATGCAAACCCAAAATATAGCGATAGAAAACTGTCCAAAAACCTCAATATTGACATGTAAAGTTTACGGCAAACTTAAGCATTGATCAGTATTTTGTCCCCCACACAATTTTCAAATTTACTTTTAATTACACATGTCAAAGCAGTTCAGAAAATTATCCAAACTATCCAATTTTGTATAATTTTTTGGAAATGCAACAGACTAACCAAAGATCTCGACCAATATTAATTAAAATTTCCCTGTGTCAGTTTACCAAAAATTTCAAGAAGCGAATGCAACTCTCTTAGTTACATGGAACATCCTTAAGACAAAATATGTGCAAGTGTTGCTGATTGTTGATTAAAAGTTGACAGTCATCTACCAAGTTTCATATCAAGATGTATCGAGAAGTAAAGAACGAATACTCACTTGAAGAACGGGTCGTTAAGTAGAGTTGATAGCTTTGGCCTTAGCTTTGGTTCTTCGTTCAGAAAGTCTCTCTCCATTTTCTCATTGAACGATTCGGTCATTTCACCTGGATATGGATGAATTTAAAAATTTAATAAAAAAAAGTAAATAAAGAAAAGTAAATCTTGTATTTCGAGTCGGAGGACATCCATAGTGGTACTAGGGGGAGTTTGAATGGGCAAAATGGAAAATAAAAAGTTACAAGGTTAACGTCTTTCTGAAGTCTTCCTTTGACCCTAGCTTACAAACACCATTATATTCTCTGTTTAATGGGCATTAAGGGTACAACAGTGTTGAGAACACAGTCACATTGCATTATATTAAGACTAAATGAACAACTTACAGATGCAACTAAACTCTTAATCCCAATTACAAATATTATGAAATTTAAGTCTGGTATGACAAATAACTGTGGCACAATATGTTACAGTAGTATTTTGAGTAAATTTAATTTTCCTTGTTATTTCTAAATACCAGCAAAAAATTTTCTCACTGCCTCTTTATGTGTCCAATGCAGTAACTATGTTACAAACAAGTCTGACAAACAGTTCACCATTGCACAACTCTTCTTGAGGTTAAAGAAGGCATAGACAAATGTTAGATGGGTCTTAATATCAGAGCTAGGTCTCTGCTTCTTTCTTGAGTTGGTCATTGCTTTGACTGCCTTTTCCTTCTTCTATTCTTGCTTCTCCCTCCACCCCCCACCTCCCTCCACCCCCCTCCTCCCTCCCTCTCCCACCGTTTGGTTTTCTTATAAGTTTGCATCATATTTTCTGAAACTTTCTCCCTGGTTTTCTTTTCATTTCAGCGACAAAGTTACGTCTCTGTATTCTCATACAGTACATGTATGTGTAAAAGTAAGTCGGCCTGACGTTTGGATCCTAGCAGGATCCTCTTCAGAGGCTTTTTTAGCCTCTGAAGAAGATCCTGCTAGGATCCTGCTATGATCGAAACGACAGGCCGACTTACTTTTACACATTCTACTACACAGGCTCTCTAGTGGATAAGCAGTTTGCTAACAGTTTTATTTTATTTTGATTGACAGTACATGTATGCTATGTTTTCTATTATCATAATATGAATTCATCTGAGTTCATATGTATTCTATATTTTCTCTTATTTGTAGAAGCAAAGACTCTTTACACAATACTGTGAACCTGTGAGTATCTATGATGTAAGAGTACCTGATTTTCCATATTTTAATCAAATCATTTACTTACCAAGATTGCCTATATGTTCAAGCATTTCTTGAATTAGGACTCCAAATGCATATGCATCACGGGCGTGGCCAATGTCTGGAGCGATGGATGTCTTCATTGTTTCATCTTGCTCTTCTGGAGGGATGGCTCTCTTCAACCGTTGCTCTCTGCACTGGTTGAGAAACTGAAAGAGTTCACAGAAGATTATCTTGGTTTCAAGTGATGTTACAAGTGTATAAGTAAATAAATGTTGGAAAACTGACTGAGAAACTATAAATGGAAGATCATCATGAGCAAATCATGAGCATATCTTGAGCATATCATGAGCAATCATGAGCAAATCATGCATGCATCATGAGCATATCATGCATGCATCATAAGCATATCATTAACAAATCATGAGCATATCATGAGCATATCTGGAGCAAATCATGAGCATATCATGAGCATATCATCTATGCATTATGAGCATATCATGCATGTATCATGAGCATATCATGCATGCATCATGAGCATATCATCAACAAATCATGAGCATATCATGAGCATATCTGGAGCAAATCATGATCATATCATGAGCTTATCATCTATGCATCATGAGCATATCATGCATGCATCATAAGAAAATCACGAGCATATCATGCATGCATCATGAGCATATCATGATACAAGTGCATCATGATACAAGTGTAACAACATACAAACATCCATCCTTCATCAACACAACCAACATCCCCTCCCTCCTCCCTCCCAACACCATCCTCAATACACACTTACAACCATTATGGACGTCAAACTTTTACGAGTCACTCACCGAGACTGTAGCATCTTCAAATTTACAGACATGCTCCATGCCTCCCAATCTCCACCCTCCATCTTTGCTACTGACATAGATGGCAGCAATGGAGACATTGTTGTGAGAGACACCTCCCTGAAAAGAGATGAATGTTACATGTAAATACGAAAGCCTTTGCTGATCATTCTAACCGGTAGCACAACTACCACAGTTGGTTACAACCAAGGACTCAAGAGTAATCCTTTAAAACTAGCACTCTGATATCAAAATTCATATCAAAATCAAATCAATATCATATCAATATCATATCAATATCAATATCAATATCAATATCAAAATCAAATCAATATCAATATCAATATCATATCAATTCATATCAATATCAATATCAAAATCAAAGTCAGATTCATCTTGTCTTCTTTACCATCTGTCTCTCGTTGTTTCCTTTTTCTTTGTTTTATATTATAAAAGAACATAATTAACATTTATATCAATATAATTAGAATTTTCTATGTTTCAAAGACAAAAGATATTCATATAATATGAAAAGTACATAACTAAACTACAAGGTTGACATCTTATGAGCCTTAGAAGGGCAGAGATCTAGATTTAGAAGCAATCTGCATATATACCAGGTCGGCCAGAACTTTAAGTTTGTATAATTCCACAATAAAAAAAAATCATGGAATAAATGGTCAACAAAATTCATATTTGCATTAAAAGTTTTAAGACAATGATGATATTACTTCATTTTCCCACCAACAAGGAAACGTAAAGTCTATTTGAGCATACTGTACCTTATCATGCAGAAAAGCGAGAGCTTCAACAATATTGAAAAGTCCTGAGCAAATTTCTTCAGGACTCAATCTCTCCAAAGCTAGTTCCAATGGTTGAACCTGCTCTGTTATTAGAAATGTACCTTCTAAATTCTTACAACAGTCAAAGAATTTTAATATGGTAGGATGTCTCAGGATCTTCAGTTGCTGCAAAAAAAATAATAATAGTTATGCTATGATAGATATGTACAGTAAGCAATGAAACAAATTTAATTCTTAAATAGTACAATTATGAGGGTTAAAGCACTGGATATCTATAGAGCATTTAAAAATATTAGCTCTATGTTGTCAGCATTCCCCCCCCCCTCTCCCTCCCCAGTATCCCATTGTCCCAATTGATGACACACAGTAGCCTACAGTAAGTTTATGAAATGTAATTCTCTTATAACAGCCATTTTTGTTAAATTACAAATTGAGAGTTATATTTCCATCCCTTTTTGGAAATTTTGATAATTGGCGGTTGAATTGTGTAGTGTAATACATCTATTCAAACACATAGATAGGGTATATCTTGGTATTCATTACACATGGGGTCAGCATGCCACTTGAGTACCACAAGCCAGTTTTGTACAGCCTGTCAATACCTTCTCAAAAGCTTGTTAAGGCTGCCTACATAACCTTATAGCAATGGAAAACATGTAATAGTTAGATGTATAGTTCATGGAGTTTGTACAGGACCTACTCTACAACATATGCATATGGACAAAGATCATGCAAAATTCTGTTTCCTATTTCCTATAGGACTAAGGTACAGTAGTAGGTCCAATTTTGTCACAGGAGTGGACTAGGTCTATCCTTAAAACAGTAGTTGCATTGCTGCTAGGTGAAGGTAGGTAGGATTGTACAAGCTTATTTACTATAATAATAATATGTCCATTTTCTCCCAAGGAGTAGGCTTTGTTTGTCCTTAAAGTCAAATGTTGCGGCCAGTGAATTCCGAACAAGTTAATTTACTATAACCCCCCAGAACGATTTTGAACCCACCCCTGGTTAACATACATATAACAATAACATTGACAATATCGTGAATTTAATATTGTTGCTGATCATCAGTTTGCAGCTTTTACAGTTTCCAAGCACTTTTGATCAAATTGTCAGCATTCATATGGTATACAAACAGCATAAGCTAGGCCTTATACTACTTATAATACTATTATAAGTAGTATAAGGCCTAGCTTAGGTTTGACCTACTAGGTCAGGCCTATATTGGTGTAAAACTAAATTTCCAGGTTAGAGGTGTTTACCCGCGTAGCATTCTTAATATGTTCTTCATCTTCTTCTTCCTTATTTTTGTTTACAAAAACTGTGACTTTAGAACCATCTGACCTTCTGCCTGGATGAATGGACCAATCTTGAGTATTAACATCAAGTGGTTCCCCTAACTCACAACTCTTCAGAAGACTGTTTTCAGCACCCATCGCTATAACCTAGGCCAACGTAGATTTCTTTACGTCAGTTCATTAGTAGGCTCATCCAAGTCCTCATTAATATGAAGAAAAAGGCTCACATGACTGTTTGGCCCTAGGATAGGGTAATGTTGATTTTAATATAATATTATTGCAACGGATACGATGAACAAGTGCGCAGGTCTAACTCTAAGTTAACAGTGTTAATGTGTACTACTCATAGAAATTGTGGTACTACTTCAACTCAAAGCTAGTAATAGCAATACAATACATGTGTTGGTTGGTGGTACACCCTGCAATAATGGAAACGTTGTGACAGTGGGCGCACGTAACTTAAAATTGTACTATGCCATCCGAGCAGGAAGATCGCAGTTCCGCAACAGGGGATACCATGTAACACACATTTTTCAAAACGCATTGCGTTTCTAGTTTGGTAAAATATCAACCTAATTATTACAGATCATATGATGAAAGTAGTCCTCATATGTGCCAGGTTTGGTCTTCGGTCATGCATCCATGGCATGAACCATATAAAATAAAGTTCTAAGTGAATAAAAGTAACTGTTTTAGTTAAATTACTATATAGGGCAATCAAGTAAAATGTGAGGGCACCAAATTGATGTTCGAAATGGACTTAAATTTCACCATTACCCAACACTGTTTGGATGATATTCACTATTATTTATAAACTGAGCCATTTTGACATGAACTGCAACACCGGGTGTATCAGTAGTACCAAAGTATGTTACATCGGAAGAACCACCATAACAATGGGATGGCACTATAACAAAGGACATATAAGCCTGTGTTATTATGTTAATTAGTAGACATTCCTCGTTAATGTTTAGCTCTGTCAAAGTCATGTCAACTTATTGCATCATTATAGCAGCTAAATACCAACCACTGACGGCAAGTTCATCGCAAAGACTCCACGAATACTATGTTTAGGTCGAGGAAATGTGACGTTAAAAAGTTGATAGCGTTGAAAATGCCTTAGTTGTTTTACGCAAGGCTAAGGCCTACTTGAAATTAAGCTACCAACTCACGAAGAATGCGAGAAAAACATTCAAAAGGAAACTGGTAAAGAAAGTTTATCATGATGACATCATGATTACTAGTAAAAACCATCCTCGTTCTTAATTACATTTCTGAAGACGATCCTGCTAGGATCCGAAACGTCATGCCCACTTACTTTTACACTTATAATACAATGGAATTCACTTTGCCAGAGCGACTATGAACCACCATACATGATTTCCGTAATTATCTACACCAAATTTATAATACGAGTAGGAAATATCTTAAGTAATGATTCCAGAGATATTTCAAATTCATGCATCTCTATATACATACGGCTCTGATAAGCTTCAGAGCAAAAAAGGCTCTGATCAGCTTGTACAAACAGCGCCATCAAACGTGGAAGTCGCTTAAAAGTGTGAAGGCGCTGTGCTATTTTTTCGATCAGGGTAGAAAATGGATACACAACCATTCCAGGGCCATATTTTTACCTCACAACCACACTTCCATGATATGAACCCCATTTATCTCTTCACTGTTGTGGACAGAGGATATATTCCTGGGGGTGGGGGTACCCATAACTTATATTCCAACTGGGAGGGCATGCCCTCTGTTTGTTCGATGTTTCGGTAGAATCCCAACTATACTGCATTGCTTCTGTCTCGTTTAATTTTCGGTTATAAATGCGTCAGCTTACTCATAAGACGGTCGTACGTATATGCTTAACTTAATGGTACACATGGTCCGCATCCGACTTTTTCACACCTTATCACTAAATTTAAAAGGAAATTTCTTGTTTGTGCATGTTCTCTCTAAGGATTTACCTATAAGTTAGTACGATGTCAGAGCCCATGTTCTGTGGTTCAGTTTATTTTTTATTATTAATTTTTTTTGGGGGGGGGGGGGGTGTTGTTTCGTTTTATGTTAATAGTTGATGTAGTTTTAACTCGTTGGAAATATTACGGAATAGCGCCTTGGTTCATACTATACACCATATATGTTGTTATGTGCGAATGGAACTGGAAATTCATTTCCAAGGTTTTCACCAATACAGCCATCGGATGTCAGCTTTAAAAAAATGTGAATCAACGAAATTCAATTCATTAAGCTGTGCAAATATAAATTGTGTCAGAAAGTTGTTATATGACCAAATGTGGCTCAGAGCGTAGCGCATGATAAAATTAGATGTACGTGTATATACCCAAACTTTTCAATGTAAACAATGAGTGGTTTGGGAGGGGGGGGGGGGGAGGATGGGAGAGGGTCGAGTATCGAATACATAGCAGATACCAAGTTTTTGAACTCCCTCCTAGTCGGTAAAAGGCAATAAGTACCCTAATCAGTCTATTCTTGCAACTAGCGTGTGGTGATATATCAAGAGTGGGTGGGAAGGGAGCGGGGGGGGGGGGAGAGGATGACACAGATATAAGTGATACACCAGCAAAACGTCCAACGCGGGTTGTATAATTGCACCGGTAAGGTGTCCGGTGTAAGAAGACATTTTGAACTCCTTTAAATCTATGTTAAAGACTCACTTTTTTGTAAATGCTTATGCTTTATTTTTCTTGTCCAGGTCCACAGACGAGGCCTTTTCAAAATTTTGAGATAAAATGTCGAAATTTTTAGATAAAAAGTCATCATTTTGAGATAAAAAGTCAACGTTTTGACTTTAAAAGTCAACATTTTGACTTTAAAAGTCATTTTTATTAGATAAAAAGTCAACATCTTGAGATTTGGGGACACATTTTTTTCTTTCCGATGTCACTATTAAGCCACCGTATTAGTATGAACTTTGCTTAGAAAGAACTTGTGCAAGAAGTATCCAACTAAATAATTCAATCAGTCACCCCACGCATTGTCTATTAGATGTCACAATAAGGTTATATTAATCTAATTGATTCGTTGTCTTTATCTACAGGGATACGAAGGTCGCTTTACCATGAAGAGGAAGCTAGTCCTCGATTTATTTGATATTTGGACAGAACCATTTACACAAGCCGAGCATACACACGTTGAGACGGTCTTTGAAACATGACATGGATTGAGCATGTATGACTTACATACCACACATGATGACTGCACATATACAACGCACATGACAGTTGCACATCACATGCACAACGAGGGACGCATTTACCGTTGGGGGCGGACATCCAAAAATAGAAGGCAGAAAGAAAAAAAGGGAGAAAATGAGAGAAATTTCATAGAATATTTTTCAATAAACGATGTTTATATTGCCTCTCAAGACTACGTTTCTAATTAAAGGGTATAGCAAACTGAAACCTGTAAATGAGATTTTTTTATATTTTTTTAAAGAATTCATCCAGCTGCCCATGCGATGCATACACACATACGAACTTTATCCCTGAATGAAATTTGTAAAAACATCGCCTGCATGCCTTGGTTTCCTACCGGATAGTTGGGGCAACGCAACTCAAGTCAAGGGTCTTCACAAGGAGTACACAAGGAACACATGTTTCATATTCATGGAGTGTTCTTTGGAGGGGAGGGGAGTGAAAGAGGAAACATGACTTTCAGAAACAGAAAAGTAGGATCTCTGCATATGACCCGAGTGATTGCGAAATTTGTTTTCTTCCCCCCATCCCTCAAGAGACATGCCTGTCACCCCTACCCATCCAAAGTTGAGTCAGATGAGGGACCCTGGACCCTCCAGGTTCCTTCCCTGGAACTGCCCTTAATATCTAACAAAAATTTCTAAAGAAATGATTTACAATGAAATATGACAAGAAAGCAGTTTAAGAATTAAGATATCACGTAATACTCTTGATGTTGCTAAGAATAACGAAAACAATTTTTAAAAAGTACCGTACTTGCAACTAATTAACCAGATTAATTTAATTTAAAAGAATTAAAGGAGAGTGAGAGAGTGGGTTGGGGAGGGAGGGAGGGAGGCTGGGATGGGGATGATGGAGACAACCTAAAGAACTAACGATATATTTTAAACCCATTTTTTTCTCAGATATTTTGGTTGTGTTGTAAATTACCTGAGAGATACCCAAATGACAAGTGAAGCGTCACTTTCTTCCACTAGCATGACCTGTATGGACTCATTTGTACTAATTCTATGAATATACATAGATGTCTAGATCACCCAATGTGTCCGTTCAACAAGCTAAACCCGCTGAAAACTTAAGATTACTTGAACTCTGAATGGCTAACGTTTTATAGCAGTTGGATGTTCCCGATTTCAAAAGTCCATGCACAATTTCATGATCAAAACGAAACTATTATGCAATCCTCTCAAAACAGGATTTCATGATTGGAGAACATGTCCTGTAATAAAAGTGTAGATCCTTTGAATTATTCTGAAACACACTTTTGCAATTAACACAACTAAACAACACAGTCACCATACAAATCACTGAGTGTTAAGAAGCGACAGTTTTAAGTCGTTATCTAGTTTGACTTTGTGACGTATTTGGCGAGAGTTTGATCTGTGATGGTTTATAATTCTCCTCGTCTGTTGGGTGAGATGACGTTCAGCTTCTAACTCTGAATCCAGATTATTGAATTGAATGTCATCATCTGTCATCCAATCACAGTCCATTATATATGGTCACATGGTTTACTCAGCTTCCTTCATCTCTGTATCGTCATTAGCTGCCTCTACATCCTGTTTAGATTCCTCTTCTGCTTTCACAGGTTCAACATCTGAAAAGGGGAAAAACAATGAATAAAGCCCTACCAAGTGGAATATTATAAACATGGATTAGCCAGTGCAGTACCCAACCGGCCTGATTTATCTATAGAATATGTTGGGTTACTGACTTACACATCATCTCATTGAGGTTCCTTTTGTGACTGTTGTCCTGATTGGTAACTGTCAGCCACATTACTAAAATGAGGTTCAAATTTTGAGGTACCAGGGACCAGGGATTCGGCGGAAGGGGGCGCCAGGGTCATATTCTTCTTAACTAAAAACTATGTGAGTACATTTGTACAGTAGTTCCGATGGAGAGCTTGTGTGATACCAAATTAACAGTAAAAATGTTTTTTCTTGTCATATCCCCACCCCCCCCACCACCCACCACCCACCCATCCATCCTCTCTAGATGGCATCCATTTAAATTGTCTGCTGATGTCTGTACCTGCATTGCCCCTTAAATTGTCAAGTGTGGTTGTTAGCAACAAAAGAATACTTTATCAAGATTAACGGATTACAAAATTGAAATTGACGAACTACAATGAGCTAATAAAATGATGATGTAACTCTAGTTGTTTGGATGTGAAATATCGGTTTAATTATTGTCTGGCAGCGTCATGTTTCCTGTCTGTATGTGTATTGAAGATAAGTTCGATAGGTTTTTGTTAACTACCATATAGGCCAGTCATGTACATAATACTCGATTACAGAATTAATAATCAACATATTTATCCAATGATTAACCGATTCCCATCAAGTTACGTGCTCAAAGGCCGCACACTTCAAAATACTTTTCAGTAATCTATTAAGTCACAGGTGTTATAAGTTCAATCTCTTACAGCCATGCAACACTTTTCTTGCGGCAGATCAAACAGATACCCAGGGGTCGAAGGTTATCCTTAAATGATGACTGATTAGAAGTTTTTTTCTTTATTTGTATTTTAAGGACATTAGGGTCTGGGTGGTAAACTTAATGTTTCAGCCGCTTTGGTTGATGTTGAATATAAATACAAACTTAGACTAACAAAACACATGGAAACTCTAACAGCAAATAAAATTTTAACTTTGCATTACAAAAACCTGTAAAGTAAACGCTAATTAACCAGAATGCGATAACGGTATTGATACAAACTAATCAATCAACCCTATCTATATGGGGGTGGGGGAGGGGGGTTGTCAGGGGGGTTGTCAGGGGGTACAAATCCAGGGCCGGGTGAGCCTATTCCAGAATAAACTTAGGGGAAATAAAAACTTAAATAAGGATTGGGTGGTGTGGGGGGGGGGAGGGTGAGGGCATAATTGTTCACAGCACCCGGCATGGCTCTCTGCACCCCTGGGAATGGGAGGGAAGAAAAGAGAATTTACCTTCCATCTTGCTTTGCTGTGCTTTTAGCAGACGTGTCATCCTTTTTCTCAGCTTTCTCTTTTTCTTTCCCGTCAGAGGCTTTATTCCTTGTGATTTCCTGTTTAGAATAAAAATAGGAACAGAAGAGGAACAACGTAAAGAGATATAAGCAAAAGAACTGGTGAAGAAGTCTAAACGATGGAAACAACATTATATCAATACCCTTCATTAGCTCATTTTCAACTAGCCTACTAGTAGATTCATCCAGAAATATTAAAATACAACGTTGATCTTTTATCTATGTATATGACTACAACATCTTTGTCAAATTTCTCTCTGTTGTGAGGTGCTTGACGAAACAGTTGCAGATCTTTTTGAAATTGTGCACTCCCCCACCCCCTCCCACTCAGAGGTGAGGTCAGCAGTCAGTGGTAGTGGATAAGGGATGGAGGCACAGTGGGATATGACTCTCCAGTTTTGTAAAAAAAAAAACTCAAAATTTTTCTCAGAAATACAAACATACAGAGGTGCCCCTTCTTGGTTAGAAAAGAACATTCTTCCATTTTGTTCCAAGAAAGTGGGGCTTCTTTGCTATCAAAAAAGTGTCATATTGTTGCAACGTTTAAAATCAATATTTATGAAAGACTGTCTAGTACAAGCCTACAGTTCATGGGAGACCAGTAGAATGTCACACAACAATCTCACCTTGTGTTCCGTGACGTTTCGTCGTCATCGATTTCCATATTTGGTAAGATCAGTTTATTCCATAAAACTTTCCTGTTTTTCTTCTGTCTAGCCTTTCTTTTTAATGTTTTCATTGAGCGACATCCCGAGATTTTTTTCTTTTCTACAGTCTGCAAGATATTGAAAGAAAGATCAGGAATAAAATTTAAAAAAACATACATTCACTAGCAGAGTGCCCTGTACGACCTCGTGTGATCCAAATTCATGGTTTGTGGGCCAAATTATATTTGGCTGGCCGGATAGAAATCTTTTAGATTGGACCAGTAAGTCGACCCCTACTGAAGTTTAAACGAAGTTCCATTTTACGAAAATGAAACAGTTATATATATTTCCTTTTTCGAAACGCACAGAATCACTTTAATTCTAGACTATAGTGATTTTTAAGCACTTATATGCACATTCTGAAATTTCTTTTAAAGAGTCTACGAGATATGGTGGGCATCCAGGGGCCAGGATGAAACCCCGGAAGCTTCAGCACTCTTCATATTTCTTATTCCCTATTGTATTTGTATTCAAGAACATAAATACAAGGGAGTGGAAATCTGAAATCTATTTGGAATGTACCTCCTTGCCTCCCCCCCCCCCCTTGCAAATGATCGGTTTGTGGCAGGGGAGGGAAAGAGGCGGCGTACGCAACCGACCATCCTTCCCTATATAGACCTATGACAGTTTAGTTAATACATCTACACTGGAGTCACTGCAGTGTCTCGTTAGTCTACTGTTTTCTTGAAATATTCCTGATCACACTTCTATGTACTTTCCTTTGGTTGCATGAAATCAGCCCTTTCTGGCAGACGGAATACCGCACGAACTCTTTTTATCAATGTTATCAAACTGAACCGCAAGGCTTCCAGCAACGTTACTCATACTGTAAGTCAACGTTAACGAGTACTATAGTTGCTCCATGGAAACCATTATACTTACATGGGGTGATACCTTCAACATGTGAAAGTCGATCAGGTGATACCTGTAACAATGCGACTATCATGCCAGCAACATTATTTCATGGTCAAGGTCACCTTGAATATGATATTGGGGTTATCCGTTTGTATTGTTTGTAAATAAAAAATATCATGTAGGACGTACGAAGCACATTGCGCAATCATGAAAAAGTATTTTAGAACCAGCAAACATTTCAGCCGGCAATTTCCGATCGGACTGAGACAGCATTGTGTCTTGAGGCTTGGCATCCGATGGTTTACTTCGAAGCATGTTTTCATTTCAACACGCACAAGTCTTATTCTAGCATGTGTGTGATACAATAGAGCAATATTATGTAGAGAATTTATCCCACGACTCAAGGCAAAAGGCTGCGTACGAGTAACACTATAATTGCCAAGTCTACGTTTATGTCAAGCTGAGCTAATCTGTTATTGTTTGCACAGAGATATTACGTGTTATAACACAGTTACTAAACCAATCTTAACGCGAGAGCTTGAACTTTTGACATTTGTTAGATTACTAGATGGCCACTATCAGTGTCAATTTTTGTCGATCCGCTAAATAACCGTTTGCAAGAGATAGGCCGATACCATAGCTAAGCAACAGTTCAGAGTTCGAAGCTGTATATCGATGTTAATTTGTTTTGTGACTAAATTCTTTGACGCATGGATGATAGTGATACTGGTACCTATTTCCATACAGCGATTACACTGTACAACACTCTCGCCATTCAGTCCAGCCAACATCACGTGATAATTGTTCATAATTAAAAAGCCCACTCAAGTTTAGGCTTTTCAACTAGCTAGACGGACGTACGGAAACACCGAATATATTTCAGTCATCATAGGCTACCACTGCGAACCAAAGAGAGTGATCAAGCTAAGTTAACGACCATATATACTGTCCCAGTTGGCAGCAAACCGTACCTGGGTGAACGTAAAACAGTGTCTCTCCAAAGGCAACATTGGTCTTCCGCACAGAAGGTCACCATGGGACAGGTGATTCCTTTCAATTGGTCACTTGGTTGGTCGCAGTTGGTTATGATTATAATAATAGCAAGTGTTATCTTAAAATTCCGAAGGACGATCATATTCTACTTTAAGTATATATGGTATCTAAACTGTTTCATGATACTCGGTATCTTCAGCAGTATTCTGATGATAACAAGACCAGGGCATCGAGATAACTTATCAAGGTAAGCCTCATTTGTGTGCCTCCCCACTCCCCAGGGTTATATTATATTGACGACAAAGCAACAACAAAAAAAGTATCAGTCTAGACCTACATACGTTTATGATTTTTTTTTCATGTTAGGTGTACCATTTCCGCTTATCACAAGGAAGCGTTTTGATCTCCATCTCGGATATTTTTTTGTGTGTATGGGGAGAGAATGATCATTCCATGCACACATATTTTGTACTTGGGTAAGTTGCTCGAGTATCGACCGCCCACAACCTCCCACCCTAATAAGCACAAATGTTAGAGGTAGAAAAGGGTTAAGAAGAAACAAAAACAACGCGCAATAAACAAAAGTTTCTACAAGTTTGAAAATCACTGCTAAAATCGAACAACTGCACATTTAGTTGCAATCAATTTGATTGCTATGGATTTCCGAACTCGAATCGCAGACCAATGAGATCTCAGGTACGTGTATTAATTTACACATATGCAACCCCTTCTATCGCTATATACGGCCATGCCCCAACAGTTTTAACATAATTCGTTGCCGCTATTCACAATTGTATTCAATAATTGAGATAGATCGGTTGAGTGAAATTCCATAAAAGATTTACGAAGCAATAAGTTTTCTGTTGAGGAAAGGAAAGAATCAAGCGAATTCTACGCAGGCACAAAGTTAGTACGAGAACATACCAATGCTTCAACGTTACCGCTTCATCCGCCTAGCTTTATAACATAATCTGTACATAACGTTAGTATGATAGTACGACCAATTTTGTTTGGACAGATGTTTGTATAGTGTGCTCGTTAACCACTGGCCCTGATAACGGTACGAACAAGGGGTGCATCGTACTATGTTTACGGTACTGATTACATATGTAACAAAGCTGCACAGGGCCTGTAACTTTTTTGCACTGAACCTGCTCTCCGTTATGGTACTACATTTGTGCACACTTGACTGAGGGTTACTGGCATGTATTGTTTGGACATAGCCTGGGCCTACACAGCGAAATTTTGGTTCAGCACAACGTTTGCAAACTGGAAGTGGCTTCTCCTGCAGTGTACTAGTACAGTCTATAGTAACTAGCCTATGCTGCTATCCCTCTATGTGGTCAGGACTTGCATGGTGCTTGCATACAAAAATAATGACTAGAACTAATGTTTTCTTAGATTAGTCAAATTCAATACAGTCAACTGTTGCGTGTGAAGTAATTTTATGAAGGGGTGTTTCCTTTTATAACACTGCCAAGGGCCTCGACTCATTTCCAGTTTAACTGAGATGATAACAACGTTAATTATTACTGTGTAGTACCTAATCAAAACATCAAGTTGCAGTGGCCGTGTTGGCTTACTGAAATTGTCTGAAATACATTTGTTCACAAACGGAGAGAGATCAAACAAAGACTACAGTCGTATAATATCTGGTTTACCTTGGACAGTCGTGCACAGAATTGAATAGAGGTTGTAAAATGACATACACAGCACTGAGATGAGACAACTCAAGATTGAGAGCAAGCTTTTCTGACTGCCTCACTAAATGATTGGAATCTGTAGGAATAAGATCCACAGTCAATGATACTAAGGTGCAATTGAAGGAAGTATTCCCAGCTCCAACAGTCACTGCCAACATAATGTCACTTACTAATGCTCAAACATCCTTCTTTCATCTGTCATGGGATGCACTTTTCCAGGGTTTTGTGTTTCTGTTCTTCTCTGTGCTTGCAATTTCATTGGCAGTTAGTAGGACTGTTCGATTTTACTGTAAATACTACATATTCAATGGAGGCTTTGCATTCCTAGGGCTCATTGCATTGCCATTCATGATGTTGACCCCATGGAATGCAGACAAAAATGTAAGGTAAGGAGTACTGCATGCTTGTATTATGAGTACAACAATAGGAGTACAATGTACGCATTCCTCTAGTTATATGAGTGCGAGTACCAGCGAAATCCTCATAACACAAGTACTTGTTGCTGCACTGGGATTTTATTCTAGATTCAAAATACCCCGAGTACAACTTTATGAGTACTTACAAATTAATCGAGGCTGGTGTGAGTACAGATAACACTATGCTGGACAAGGAGTATAAGTATGGACTCGCAACAAGTCTGGAGTACTGTCAATGTAGACAGACATAATATAAACAATAAACCATTTCCCTGTCAGGAATTAGGTTACTTTAAAATTAATTGTCGGAAACTGATTTGTACATCAGTTACAGTAAGGTTAGAGAAATCCAAATTTCTGATCAATATTTTTATACCAAACTTGCTGCAAATTTTGAACAAAACTCATATATATATTGAATTGGTTCACCAGGGATAGCATTTCAATCAAGATATCACAGCAACAAATTTATTCTACATTGCATAGAGGTCATCTCATAATGATTAATTTCTCTCCAACAGATGGGCTGGACTTCTCACCAGATACTCTGTGAAGTACATCTATGGCATAAAAATCAATATATTAGGATCAGATCATCTGAAGACGGAGCGTCCTTTCATAATTGTCTGCAACCATCAGAGCTCGGTCGACAATGTCGGTGAGTAGATTCCATGATTGAAATTTTGGACATAATTTTGTACATTTGTTCAGTGAACACTTTTTATCTGAACTTTATAGCAATTGAGGTTGAAAAGCTTACTGAATTGGATACTTGTAAGTGAAAAACTTGAATTACACAATTTCAGTTTTGAACAAACTCTCATCTGTCAACAAGCCTCTCTTGTCCTCTTGTCATGACCCATCATGACCCAACTATCGACAGTCTAAATTGGGTGCCATTTTGAGTCCAGCCCAGGCTGTGAATGTTATTGTTGGCAACTGTGGAATGTCTTTCAACCTATTCTTTGTCATTCTTTGTATTCTACAGCAGACTGAACACTGTACAAAACCTTACAAAAGCAGCATTACTGTACTTTGTAAGTAAACGTTGGCAAAGGATTGTTTGCTTAGGAATGAAAAAGTGAACACTATTGTCCAATATAGACACATTTATAAAAAAAAAAAAAATTGCTGTTACTTTTCTTTGATGTTTTGTTTTGTTTTTCTTTTTTTTTTAGGTATGATGGAGATTATACCAAGGTACACAGTCGCTATGATGAAAAAGTCACTTAAATATGCTGGTCCATTTGGTGTTGCTGCTATTTTGTGTGGAACCATTTTCGTTGATCGAAGTAAACCTGAGAAAGCTAAGCAAGCCATGGAAGACACTGTTAAAATTATTCTCACGGAAAAGGTACAGACTTTGAATTCATAGTAACAGACTCAGGACTGTAATTTTTGAAGGGCCATATGTATCACACAGATGGTTTACAGCAGTACGTTGTACCTTCGCCTGATGATTGTGTTGGCAAGGCATTGGATCTTAGCGGTTAACTGGCTAGAGACGACCTCTTGTCAACTGAGTTTGTCTTTACTTTCTACAGAACTTTATGCTCATGAAATTACAGGCATGAAACTTGCTCAGCAGGCTACTGTATGTACAACACAGAGTTCTTGGACATCAGAGTACAGTATATATCAAGAGTAACAGCAAACACAATTTCTTGTGGGTTCACATAGTTAAAAAAAGTAACACTAATATGCATATCACAAAGCAAGTGTAAATACAGTACAAATACAGTCCGACAAAAGTGGGCGACTTCAATATTTTAACGGATTGTAGGTTTTAGTTCAATGTAATTTTAATCCTGTTGAAGTGTCATAACAAATTGAATTCAATGAGGTCTGACATTGGTCTGTAATATGCTTCTTGAACTATTCATTTTGCATTTCAATGTCCATATTCAGTAAAAATTAACCTACAGTCACTGTTTGATACGGTATGTGCAGTAATGATATGGTTGAGTATGTTGTATATATCATGTTGTGGTCTTGGTTGTATTCCCCACAGGTGAACCTGTGGATGTTTCCAGAAGGACACAGAAATATGATGAAACAGAGAGAAGACCACATGCTCCCATTTAAGAAAGGCGCTTTTAACATTGCTGTGAAAGCACAGGTACAGGAAAGCAATAAAGAAAGTAACTAAACTACGTTAACTTATTTTCTCAAGAGGTCAGCTGCATTTCACGCAAGATAAGCATCCAGTCCTTGCAAGCTCCCAGCAAGACTTTTTATAGAGTTCTATCCTCCTGAAACTGATGCAAAGATTCTCAGACACTATAGAATATATATACCATAGAAGGCGTAGATGTAGACTCAATGCATTATAAGAAATTGTGAAGTAATTAATCATTATAGTTCATGCATTTTTCAAGTTCAAAATTTAAATTACCTCCCCACTCTCCTGACACACAAGAAAAGCGCTGATGAACTTTGTTTATTCTAAAGTTTATTTTTTGTTTCTCATTTCAACAGATTCCAGTTGTTCCCATTGTTTTTTCATCTCAGGAACCATTTTTCAGTTTCAAGCACAGGAGATTTACATCAGGTAACAATTCTGAAAGAATGTTATCAAGGAATTTATTTTCCTCTGGTTTTTCTAACCTTGTTGAGTTCTTATCATCCCTGAGTGTCTTGCATTTTTTAATTTCTCTTTCCAGTTCACTTCTTAAAGCAACTGGCTTTGTTTGTAACATAATCCCCAGCCGGGAAAACTTGAGCATATGAAATATCAATTTGTCGCACTTGTGTAGTTGTGTTAGTATTATACTGCAAAGTATGCTGAAAATTTGCATTGCTAAGAGCAGAAATGATGTCATCAAGGACAAAGGTAAAGACGCCGTGGCTCTGTAGTTTGTTTGATCAGTTTTCACCAGCATAAGAAATCTTGAATCCAGGCAAGCTTTCCCATAATGTTCTTTGTGTATGCATCGAAGTTTACAATATAATTCCTATATGTAACATTGCCAATACAAACACCATTACATGGCCTAATAGTACGCTAATAGCACCGCTGTACACTAGCAAACGCACTTACTGTATCCTAACTGGCCTTGCCTCTATATTGCATACTGCAGCAACATTGATGAAATGATATACTGTAACCATTATTATTCATTAACAAGCAAACTTGCATCATTGGCAGGCCATAGCAACGGGCCATGAGGTGCAACTTCATGAAAAATTTCCTCTTTAAAATTGTCAATTTTCCGTAAACTTAAAATCATTGTTCACTTTCTTTATTCCAGGTACACAGAATATAGAAGTTCTCCCCCCTGTACTGACCAAGGGGCTCACCCTGGACAATGTTCCAGAGCTGTCTGACCAAATACGAAAAGATATGATAGAGAGTTTTGTCCGCATCTCTCCAAACCTTCAAAGCAATAGTTCTTGAAGCGTGCATTCCTTGTCTCTAGATTTGAAGTGGTCGGCGTGTTCACACAGGATGGCATCAGATCATGACTCTCTGTGTGAATCGGTTTCAACGATCGGCATGAACTCTCTACCAGAGGAAACTCCGTGAGAATGCCTCTTATGACCAGCTCCATTTCAGTTCCTGTCTGATTCTGATTTTCGTGTTTATTTCAGTACTATCTGTCATGTACGGTACAGTAGTGCATTGGTCCACATAGCTTCCACGAGGACCGGACCACAATTCACCAGAACCCATCCCTCAAAATATTATTTTAAAGCTGTACTGCAGCTTGGACTATTGATGTTGAAAGGAGACTTAACAACCGATAATAAAACTTTTCTGACTTCTAGCAACCCATGGCAAATTTTTCACGACCCACAATTATGGAGGTTGTGCCCCAAATGCAGAAGGTTGCTGTCGAGCAAAGGTTTATCACCTACAGTAGTACTTTGAGCGCTCTGTTAATTTCTCAGGGCATTATAATTTGGGGCTTGAAGGGAATAATTTAGAGTTCAAATTTTGTGTAGCAGTTTTGATTGCTCTGAATTTGGTCCCCTATAAAAATGATAAATTATGCCCTGGCTTGTGAATGCCGCTATTGACATATACTGTAACAAGGAACAGTGTGGGTTTCGAGAAGCCATATTTTCAATGTGAACATGTGAGCCAAAAAATGTTTTTGTTGAAAATAAGAGCTGTAACTTACAGATATGGAGAGCCGTCCAAGTAATAGAACCCCATCTTGATCCAGAGAAGAGATTTGTTGTAATGTAGTGCTGTATTTCTAGCAATGTAACCAACTAATAACTTATATATTTAATTGATATCAATTAATTAAAGTTCCTTGTTTTAATGAATAAATCTGACTTTTATTTTCACCCATAAAGTTGCAAGGACTCTCACTAATAATTTCATGCATCTCTTATGACATGAATGCAACAAATGATAAAAACTAAAAAACTTATTTTTTTGGTATCCCTTGCCTGGCAGAAATTGTTACCTTTCAAAACAGAATCAACAGAATAAATGCTACAGTTACATACATGTACATCAAATGGGTAGATCTGAAGGAATACCCAATTGACTTAACTTATCATCTCACAGTAGTCCATAAAAATGTGGCATTATTTGTGAACTTCTAACTTTCAATCAATGTTTAAGACCAATATTTTATTAGCAGAGATGCTCTGCTTACAGCACTTGGCAGTTACTGTACTGTATTCAGTGAGATCCTCCAGTATATATTGCACACAATGTGATGTATAAAGTGAAGCAAATTTTGTATTTGTACTTTGCACGTTTGACACACAGCTCTGAATGCACAATCAGCAGTCAATAAAAATATGTGACAAAGTTGATCGATTTGTTAGATCTAAGAGATAAGATAAAATATTTCAATTTGTCTACTATTCCTGTGACCTAGAAGAGTAAAGATTCAGATCTGGGAATAGCAATTTGCAAGGACATGCATGGCTACACAGTGTATGAAAACAGTTAAAACAGGGTATTGCACTAAGTTGTGTTTTGTATTTCTAAACTTAAAATGATCATTGGAATTTGCTCCAATTAATTACACCATGACCAATCAACACCTCCAAACATTTTTTTTCCAGTTTTTCTTTATTGTTCTTTCTTTTCAAACTTATGATCAATAATTTTTGTTGTGAATTAGGTAATAGAAATAAGTCAAAATCCTTGGTGGTCAAGAGATGCTGTGTGCTTTTAAAAAGTGCTTTTAACTAAAGCCATTTCTATTTTAAAATTCTTTTCACGTGAGTTTTCGTTTTGTTTTCTGTAGTGGAAAGAAATAATGTGTTAAAACTTGAGAAACCTTGTTTTTAAAAGTTATATATAATTTTTTAGACTGATGACTTTAGAGAAGTAAGTAAAGATAGGTTAAGGAAGACTACAGTACATGCTGTATTAAGACTTGAGAAACCTTGTTTTTAAAAGTTATATATAATTTTTTAGACTGATGACTTTAGAGAAGTAAGTAAAGATATGTTAAGGAAGACTACAGTACATGCTGTATTAAGACTTGAGAAACATTGTTTTGAAAAGTTATATATAATGTTTTAATCTGATGTCTTTAGAGAAGTGAGTAAAGATATGTTAAGGAAGACTACCATATGTTGTACAACTGTCTTAGTATGATATACTGTACAGTTATACTGTAAACTTAACAGAAATGGTCAAATAATTATGGTAATCTGTGTGATCCATAAATCTGAAGTCCAACTTTTCATATGCTTGGTGTACTATACTTTTTACATTTATATGAATATTTTATCCTACAGTAATATATAAACTAACAGTGTTTGAGCATAACAGATAATTCAAATAACAATACAGTAGCTACAGTCCCTTCTAAAGTTAAATGCTATGCAAA
>KN887166.1:41026-69182 GCA_000934455.1 Apostichopus parvimensis
TTTCCGGCCATCTGGAGGGTTTGTAAAGCCAAAAAATTTCTTGTACGCTACGCGCCAACCGATGGTGGCGCTCCGCTTAGATAGTCTTGCTGGCAAATTTGCCCCCCCACTTTCACAACTCAAATCCCGCCCCTGTCAGCAGTTCGTGATTTGGTGTTTAAATCTTATTCAGGTGCAAAGCTTCAAATACTAAAATGCTATCAAATATGCAAATGCGTAAATTTACATCTTCCTCAAAACCCAATTCCCTTTCCCTTTCGTTGTAGTAGTTAATTGACCTCCTTAATTCAATTGATTCTTTATTTCGTCAACATAATAATAAATGCAGGAAATGCATTTACACATATTCCGTTCATTACTTATATATACCATTTAGAATTAACTGTATTATAGAAAAATATCCTTAAAACTTTGATTTCCATTAAATTAAGAAAGCCTTAAGAGTATTGACTGAGTAACGACGATTTTAAGGTATTTTACTGTGCAAACCATTAAGATAAGTTACTATGATCTTAAACTAACCATGTGAGTTTCATATTATATGGATTATACAGCTGTTCGGTATGTCAAAACAGTCACAAAGTTTAAACGTACAAAACACTTTTTGAATTTCTTTGACATTTTTTTAAATATCGGCATTGTATGCAAAGTGCATGGAGACATGAGCTAGTAAAGGACTTTCACTGAGTTTTGTACTCATCACTTTACTGGGTTAAAAAATTCATTTAAGGAATATATGAGTATAACTTCAGAATAAACCCTTTAGATGCATATGCATAATGTCATACGATATATCTTAGCATTGTGGCCCGGGCCACAATGGTAAAGTTGAACAAACTTGTTATCAATCTAGTGAATAACTTGCATGAAACAATTCCATAAAGCATCATTTAATTTCTACATAAATGTACCAAGAATAAATTTAATAGTGTTAACTGTGTAACTGTATACAACACTTCATGTATAGTTTTGTTGTTACCAGTTAGTTTCAAATAGTCTTTGAAATCCAACGGATTTTTGGTAGTAAAATAATGATTTTCGTCGGATAAATATTTCCAATATCATACAGAAAAAGAAAAGCCTTTTAAACTTAATTTCCATTAAGACATTCATTCTACTGTTGCCAGATATAATTTAACAAACTATCTCCAAATTGAAAAACAAATCATATGTTAGCTAGTTACTCAAGAAAGGTTTCAAGAGATTATGCAATCGTCACAAATGTATGTAAATAGCATGAAATTAACGTGCAACTCTTAATTATAATACACACACAAACAGTACTGGGTTACTCAGTAATCCTGAAGGTCCTTATCCACCGGACATACAGAATGAAACATTTACAACATATATACATAACGAACTACGGCAATCACCCTTACAATGACGAATAGACCGACTCGGTAATGACAACCAATTTCATATTTCGCGGTCAACATTCATTATTTGCTGATAGCCAGCCCATGACAATTCGATAGATTTCAGTCACGTCCATTACCTTATCAATTAACTTTACCTTATCCATAGCCTTATAACACCATATCAACGGAAAGACAAAAATATGTAGATACGTAATAAGTACAAAGTTATAGGAATATACGAATAAACTCTAAGATCTATCATACCAAAAATTTACAACTAATACAGATTACATTATTTTCTGAAAGTATAGAAGTTTACAATAAACATACCTCGGTGAATGTGACAACTTCAGTGGTATGTTGAAAACATTGCATAACTGAATAAAACATGCATTTTGAACTTTTACATAAAATATTGAAACTGCTTTTGAAATTTGACCGGCAATTTTGACCGAAGTACCGAGTATTAACCAATATAAGGTTGTAACTAAGCCAGCCAAAACCCTCCGAGACTGTTTCACTTAGTAAAGTTTGAAGGTAAATTTTAGTCATTAAATCACATCTTTAATTCACATTAGTACGTTAGTACTAATCTAATGTGAAATAGACAATCGAAAATGCTTCACAAATTTCGAATGGAACTTCAGTACTTGAAATGGGTTTTGATTAGTCAAAGATAGTAATCAATGTAGTAGCAGTCATGACCCCGAAACATTTCTCAAGAAAGAATATTTTCAATTATACTGAAAAGTATTGTGAATACCTACTAATGAAAATGTAATTTAATTTGTATACAATTCAAACGTCACTGCACTATTAACATGAGTCCGTTGGCACGTATTTAGTACAGTGCTATATAGTCGTTTTCCGTGTGAGTATTGTTGACAGCTCAATGTATAACACTTAGTTATTGCAGTTCGTAAAACAAACAGCATAGTACACAAGATCTTAAGCATAATTTTCTATATACATTTTCACGAAAAATGTTTAGCGCGCAAAATATAAGTAGTTCATGCCATCAAGTTGTTGTGGATGTAAGGAGAGAGATACAAATGGTTATAAACACTTATTTGATTAACAATTTAAAAAGTGACTCGATGAAGGACTGTAAAGACTGCTTACACTGGGAAAATGATAACACCTACTTAATAAGCTGTGTATTTTTTATTTTTTGTAGAATGTTCACTCGACGAATCGTAAGCACGATAACCTGTAAGCAAAGTCGTAGATTTGGATACAATAACCCCTGACATAGACAGGTCTTGTTTAACCTTGCCCTTTTCACGTAATATGGAAGTGGCAACAGGACCTTTGGAAGTAGAAGAATCTCCGACACCGATCGCACCTGAAACGTCGTATTGATCACAAACTGAGCTCCCATCAGAGTCGGTCGTCATTTCATCACCGTTTTCTGTCAATGACCTCTTTTTCAGTAGGTATCCACTTCCTTGAGAAGCCGTCTTTCGAACTCTCAAGATGGACTTAGGATGATCTGCATCATTTTCGGAGTCACCGGTGTCGATGTCCCCTTCCACTCCACCTTTTAGTCCTGCATCATCTCTCGGCTTTGATGATGATCGGCTTTCAAGTTCCAACATCTTCTTGGAAACGGGGATGGGTTTAGACCGCCTTGTTGAAGTCTTTGTCGACGAGTAAGAATATTCCCTTTTACCTTCCGTTTCTTTCTTTCGCAAGTCCTCCTGGTCGGCGAACCTGACCTGACCTGCTTTTCCATTTCTATTCGTTCCCTTTCCTCTTCCACTTAGATATCCCGTTCTTGTTTCTTTATTTGCAGTATCATGTAATAATGATTGCATCGGTCCCCTAGTTTGTCCAAACAAAGATGGTAGAACAGCTGTACCTCTGGACCAAGTAGACTGGTGGTAGCCTGTGCTCATGGTTGGACTAACGCTACTTGTTGTAAGAACAGCTGTCGTGTACGTTGCACTCGGGGTAGATGCTTGTAGAATCATCACTTGGCATCGTGGAGGAAGCTTTTGTAGAATGGTAGTAGCAACATTTACCATTTGAGCAGGAGTTTCGGTGCTATTATAACTGTTAATGCTTGATGTCTTAGATTCAGAGGTAGAACTTGAGATGGATCCCAAACTCTCTGCTTGCCTGAGAAGGTTAAATAACTCCGTATCAAGTCTAGCGGTTTCAGCGTCAGATTTTCGCGCAACTTTCTTGTTTCATATTAATTTGACTGGCTCTTCTTTAATTGACTTAAGTTTCCTTGTATGGCGGTCACTACTTGAGGATCGAAGATGATAATTCATCGACTCATCGCAGCGTCGGATGTTAATCTTTGGTGTTTCCACCTGTGTCGTCTTCAAGTTAAATACACTAACGACTGGTGCTTCTCTTGGCTGATCAAGTCCATGTGCTGTGCTCGATCCCATTCTATCTCAGGTTCTGTGGAATCTTCCCACTGCACCCTCCTTGGTCGGTCACGAACCCATGTGCGTAACGTGGAAACAGCAACACATGGTTCTATCGTTGTCTGTTTGAGTTCCTTGCATGTGAGAAGGCGTTGCGAAATTAGCTGTCGTAGCTTTCGAAGTCATGTTGCTCAGTGCTTTCAAACGAACTATTTCTTCCGTGTCCTCCTGAATGACATTGACAATTTCAGTTCAACTCCATTTTGGTTGGATATAACCCTGCTTGTCGTTTGCTTTCGATTAGCAATTGTGAATGGTGAATGGTATCCACCAACTGATGCCACGAGGTCAGGTTCTGTAGATCGTTCAACACTTGAGTGTCTTTGTCTCCAAAAGTTTCCAGATTTCTCATGTATTGTTTCAAGTTTCAACAAGATGTCTCCATGTGATTATTGGATCGGTACCCATCTCTGACGATATTTCCGTCTGTCGTCGAATTAACATTTTACGAGCTTCGTCGGTCACTATGTCGATCAATTGTGCCCAACTCAAATCTTGTGTTCCTGTGTCCCGTCTTCTCACACGTTCCTCGACTTAGATGAACAAGGTTTTTGTTTGGAATTGATCATTTGTTTTGAGGTGCCAAGTGGAGTGAGAAGCTTGAAGGGGCAACAGTTAGCTGGACCCTTAAACTTCTAGGCTCATGTAACCCTTTCTGAATTGGCATTGACAGCTGTAAAGTTTATGATTTTTTTCAAACTGTCATTTCTTTGCCGAGATGACAATGAACACCAATGGATCGTAAGAACGTGTCGGAATGGATGGTATGAAATTGTTGGGCCCCAAAGACCAGAGGAAACAGTTTTTGACAATGCGGCGATCGATTACAATGACTATCTTATGGAAAATATGTAAAAACAACCACGACTAACGGTGCTTTTGCTGTAACAGCCCCTTAGTTTTATTCAAATCCAACTATCCAAATTAGTATGCACGAAATGTCCTTTTCCAATTCTTAGTCAATGTCTCTGTCAGTTTGTGTATACTTTGTGTGTGTGAAAATATTGTACCTTCACGTTGATAAATGTTTGCATCACTTAGTAACAAAGTAGATTTTTCTAAATGCTTGTACTTTCTCATAAATATATGCACATTTTTTACTTCATGAAATCCTACAACTGTTCCAACTTATAGACAACTTACTGAACTTTACCATAATATATTTATAAAAAAATGTCACACGTTTCATCAAATTACTAAGAAATATTAATACTTCCAAATATTAAAAATTTTCCAAAGATGCTTCCATCAAGATATTGAGTTGGAAATTCCAGCTCATGTTCAAAGCACACAGTATCACTACAACTGCAAATTTTATTTGAAAATGACTCAGTTTGAAAGTTAATTGAAAGTAATGTATTGTTAAAGCTACATCAATTACGTATTATTGGTTTAATTGCTTGCAATGATATTGGTAGCTTATGGTATTAATATTGCCTTCTGCAGATGTCTGGAACCGGAAGGGTAGTTTGGTATAATCACTTTGACCCCCCCCCCCACCCAAAAAAAACATCAACACCTATATATATATGCTGTTCTCACATTATCGTAGCACACCGATGACTCCATATTATCATGGGTCACAGAGATAGACTAAGGTTAATTTCATGCTGTATTACAATACTACAAATTGGGATCTATAAAGCACATACTCCCATGTCTCCAAAGTTATCTTCGAGAAAGGTACTCTATGTGCAGTGGCTGTGGCACTGCTGGTAAGGGGTGGGGGAAGGACTTGCTCCACTTAACTTTATTCTGTAACCTTGACCTTCACCATAGTATAATAAACACATATAAACTGACACTGGTCCTTCAGACTGTCTCTCCCAATACTGATAGCCATGCTATGAATCATAATGAGTTTCAGTACTTGTTTTTGGAACAATAGCTCCCAGTTTGCCAACCATGGCTGCTCTGCCATGACCCTTGAGTTTTCATTCTTTTGCCAAAGAACCATACTTTAGGTAAACAGTAAATCGTTGTGGTAGTAGGCTGAAATATCAGTCCTGGAAGAGCTGATTAATGACTGAAGGAATGGTCCCCTTCCTGTGCTGCCTAGGACAGCTATACTTTACTTCCTTTTGAAACTTTGGATTTTTCTGGAGATATATTGCAATACCATGGCAATCTAAAAATAATTGACTTGGCAAAAGAGAAAAAATTAACAGAAGGTTAAATGACAAGTAAAACCACAGATCAGTTATATATACTTATATTTGAGTAGACTTTGCTATGAATCATTTAAAACCAGTGTCTGGATTATTTCAGACCCTTTATTATTTAGTATTTTTGTACTCATTCTTTTGTTCTCTTTCTGATGCAATATTCATTGACATTCTTTTCTTGCACTGAGATCAAAATAAAAAATAATGAAGCAGAAACAAAGTATTTCAATGATTTGAGACTTTATGAAATAGTGTATCTAAAATATTGAACATATGAATAGCTGAAAATATTATCCTCATCTCATTTTTCACCCTTCTGATGGGTCCAAATAAAATAGCATTAAAGTAATAAAATTCGCCACTTCCTACTTTCATCTCAGAGAGCATTCCAGAAAGTTCAACCAAAAATATATGCGTAGTTGTATCCACAGTTAAGAAAGAACTTACAGATCCCAACGTTTCTTCTTTAACATGTTCTAGAAAGTCAAATATAGTCATTCATGCTGAGACTTCAGACAGCAGTTTGACTTGTAAAAATGACTAAGAGTATTACTACAATGAGAAAGCTAACAACTCATCAAATCTATGACTCTTTAAAAACATTTTAGATAGCTAACATTTGGAGGTAAATTGGTAAGTTAAACATCCACAGATTTCACAAGTTACATCCTGAATGTGATTCTTAAGAAACTATAACTTGAATTGTCCGTCCACAGATTCCATTATGAATAATATTCAAATAATATATATAATAACCACTGCCTTCAATTGACAACAAAACAAAACTGAGGCAATGTTATACTGACCCTCACCTGCTGTTTTTTCAAAGAATAAGAGATTTCAAGATTCCCCTGGGCTGATAACCTCAATCGTTCCAAAGTGCACGTTCCCTCTGTGAATAATCCTTTGTTTCAAACAAAACACAATACTGAAATGCCTTCTCGGCTCTTCCACTGTTGAAATCCTCAGTGAGTACAGAGACTCTATGAGACCCTCACTGAAGTAAGAGGTTGTTCAAGAGTCCTATTGAGTGTACAGACTGGCAGCAAAAATGATATCTCGTTTGATGAGTTGAGAAGCTTCCTCCGTCTTCTTCTTAAGTATGGGATCACCAATGATCCGAGAGGCATTCCTGACATCCTTGAGTATTTCATCCAACCTTTGTATTGTTTTCAGGATGATACCCTCTGGGACATCCGTCAAGTTTGTTATCTCAGAAAATGGCTGACAAAGTAATGTGAAAAATTGATCTTTTGCCGGCTAATAATATTGCAGGCGTATATTGCATGCTACAATGCTCGGTTACAGCACCAGCTGCTGCAGGCTGCCTCACGATGCAACTGTATGCTATCTCACACTATAATTTGTATTGTATGCTACTCACATTGTATGCTACTCACCTTGTATGCTATTCACATTGGAACTTGTATTGTATGCTACTCACATTTTAACTTGTATTGTATGCTACTCACATTGTAACTTGTATTGTATGCTCCCCACATTTTAACTAAATTGCATTGTATGCTACTCACATTGTATGCTACTCACATTGTATGCTACTCACATTGTATGCTACTCACATTGTAACTTACATTGTATGCTACTCACATTGTAACTTGAGTCTTAGGCCACCACATATTGTGACATTGCTGCAACAAGTCATTTGCAGACATATTAAGAAACATGTAAAGATCTTGTATCTTAATAAAGTTATTATCCACCTTTCAGAATCCAAATCCATTTTTGAACTGGGAGATGTGTTTCCATTTCAGAACAAAAGTAAAATTTTTAGTATTTTAACTCACCATTCCCTTGGCCCACTGGTACACCACTTCTGTCAGACCAAACCCAAACTGCTTCACAAATTCACTCGGTGGAATCTTCACCAGACACTTGTATTGGATTTCTCCAATTTCCTGAGCTATGGCTTTGATTTTCTCAACACCCTGAAAAATAATAAAAATTGTCATAATGCGAATTGAGGGTTGCCATGATGTTCAATTGTGAGTATAATATATTAAACTTTAAGCTTATTTATATATTAAGCTTCAAAAACCCAATTTGTGTATATCACAATTCTAAGATAAAAGTATATAGCTAGAAGCTGCATTGTGACAAAGGCTCAGTCAGCTTTGTGATTTATCACCATTAAATTCTTGATAAATATAAGCACTTTATTCCTGATGTAGTGTGATAGACATAAGAAGACAATCTCCAAGTGCTAGAAGTTTCTGGGAGTTACAAAAGCCTATGTTGAAGTACTATTTAGGAATTGTTATTGTATTTGGCTTTTAAGTGTGTAAGTAAGACTATACTTTCCTGCAAGAAAAAAATCCCATTTAATTAAATATATTTGCACTTCAAATTCTATAAATGTCTGTAATTTCACTTAATTATAGCCAATATAGTGTTTATTGTTTTTGGTTTTTCTGCAGAAAGATGGCCTTCAGTGCTGAAGTATCAAAACTGGGATCTGAAATGTCACCTGATTAGAATATTTGCCTTCTTTTTGTTTTAAAGACTCTAAATTAAGGACATACAGTGGAACCTGGACTATAAACACATTTGAGGCCCAGAGGTTTTCCAAATAAGAAAAAGAAAATGTTGGCATTGTCCTGTCTCTTAGAAGGTAGTTTGCTATTGCAATGAACAGTACCAGGCATTTTATAACACTAATCCAGCCGAATGCTTCAACATTCAACCTTTATAATTCTCTTTGTTGGTGGTATGTTTTGCTTTACTCATGTGCTTAAAGCTGCACAAACCCTTACAGCATGATACATGTGCAGAGTTACAAAGTTATTCACTTCGTTTATAGTTAATTATGGGATCTGGATAATCCAGGATCCAGATAATCTAGGTTTAAATATATTTATCTAGCTCACGTTAACGAACGAATTAAAGTACATCGGTAAGACCAAAATTACTCTTTCATATGATGCTTGAAGTGTCCAATGTAATAAGAAACTTAATGTTAAATGGTACAAAGATATCTGACTTTTTGCATATTTTCAAAGGGACCTAACTCATATTCTGATCCATCTTCCAGGTTAAAAATTAGATCGAAAAAATTACTGCTAACCTGTTTGAGTGTTTCCATTAAATCTGGCTCGCTGCATCTCGCATCCTTGAATGCCGTACACGATAAGAGGGCAGCGATTTCTCCCGGTTTCAACGGTGACAGGATGCTCCTGAAGACGAGCTCGGTAATCAACAGCTCATGCATATTCATTTCGCAGGCAACTCTACCTTTCAACTCCAGGATGTTCTCGTTGCTTATATGGCCTAACTCTTGTAACACCTTTATGTATAAAAACATTGATCAATCGATATATAGGACTGCTCAAACGGCTAAACAAAGGACAAATCTGGCTGCAAATTTCCAGCAACTCTTTCAAAGTTGTTGAATTTTGCTCAAAATATGACTGCAACAGGTTAAACTCAGGCACTGCCAAAAATTGGTTCACTCAGAGGTTGCCTATTATAGTAATCAACTAACCGATTCCAGAAGATCCTGACATTTCGTTGACCTGGCCACTTAAATTTTTTAATTAGTCTTTGACCACTGCTGTAGTAATCATCACATACAAGACCCTGCCCCCTCCCTCACAATTGAAAAAAAGTTACAGGTCACACAGGAGTTTTGTGAGATTAAAATTTCTAAGATAAAAGTGAAAGTTTTACCTGTATTCTTTGATGATATTCTGGAATAAGCTGCAGACTGTCGTCACACGAGAGAAAGTTGAAGTGTTTCTGATCTTCAGACATTTTCATTTTCTTACTGAAGGTAGCAAACTGTGGATTTCAACGGACCAAGAACTAGTTAAATCCAACTGTCCTATCTAAAGAATTCAGTGCACTGATTCACAAATACCAGTGGTGATGAAAGGTTTACTGCTCTGTGGTAGCAGTGTTTGAAGACAAATTAGGAAACACACACACACACTCTTAAAAAGGTTTTTTTTTAGTATAGCATACATTTATTATACTGTAGGCAAAACTTTACTGTAAGGCTTGGACTGAACATTCTTAAATATTTCACTTATTCCCTAAAACTGTTATTACTTCTACAATACAGTTTATCATTGAGTATGCTTGTAAGCATGAGCCAATTCAAACCCTCATTCCTGCTTTAGGTATCAGTAAAACACATACTTTATATTTGGGGTAAAAATTCAGTATAAACTGGAAAATGTAACCCCAAGTTGTATCAAAGACATGCAAAAATGGATTACATGAACGTTCTCTGAAACACGACTTAAATGCAATTATCATGAAATTCTGTTAGACAAAAAGTACCTATTTTCGCCACAATTCTGCAGAATTTGAAGCACATCTTAATTGATTCATCTACTCTATAAACAATGCTTTTAATGTTTTGGTTTAAGCTGTAAACGAAACCGATTAACCAAGAAGGAAGAAACAAAACAAAGGCCTTACATGATCATCAAAGTGTGAGCAGCCGAGACAGTCATATTGGTCGATAGTCTCATCTAAGTTCTGCATTTCTTTGTATTGTTCTACTAACTCCATGTTTCTGATATGGAAATCTTTGACTGCATCCACCGTTTCCAAGCCTTCTGGATTAGCTTCTGTCAGACGCATGAGATCCTGAGTGGCAAGGACCGTGGATTGTTCAAGTGGATCTTGACTGTAAACAAACGAAGCTGATGGATTACTAAGTCTTATTTCTTCTGGCCAATGATTTGTTTTATTCAACCATGTTACCATAATTTTAGAGACACATTAATTGTGACTAAAAATCCATTCGTAATAATTGCTTTTCATCTAGATTCGTCATCAAGCGCCTTGAGTTAGTCGATCAGTTCTGGCTGATGAACAAAACTGATGACCTTAAACTCTGTAGGATAATAATAAGAAGCAAAATATTCTACCAGAGATGTCTTATGCCTTGATTCATCTAAACTTACCTGAACCTGGGAAGTTTCCTTTTCTTATAATTGTCGATTATTGCATCTGGTTTGATCGTTATGTTGGTGTGGGTGATCCCAAAGATGTCGTCTGCTTCTAAATCCTCTATCACATGACCACACGGTCCTTCTGGGTGAAAGAGGGCTTCTTTTCTGATAGGCTGGACATGAGACTCATTACTAGGTCCATTTGGTTTATCGTCACTGCTGGCATTAGAGTTCTCTTCACAAATCACTAACGAAGTGACGACTTTCTTCTTCATTCCCGATGGGTTCTTCAGTACTACCCCAAGGGCACTGTTGTGTTTTGAATTCTTGACGATGATCACCCTGCCAGGGGCCAAGTACTTGATGGCAGTCGGATGAGTCAGCAAAATGTTCTGAAAGCAAACAAAATCAAAATGGGTGACTTATGGCTGTCATGTCTTAAACTTATTGAAAGTTATACAACCCCCCAGTGTACCATTACATCCACTAGTGTCCTGCTCCTGTAATGTGTGTATAATGATCTAATACAAATACTGCAGTTCTTCTAAGCCAGGAGGGAGGGAGGAAGGGCAAAGGGAGGGATGGAGGGCAAAAACAATTTACAGAGTAAATATTCATAATGTACATGTTGTGATCACTACAGATGCAAGACAACATGCTTATCTCATTCTCTTCACCCTGGAATGCAGTCTCATCCTATACTGATGTCCTTATACTGTATTCTTATTGTTTTAAGTATGTGTTTAGAAAGTGAGATTCACATGCAAGAATTAACTGTTCATTTCATTTTCTGTACATCTTTCCAAAGTCATAACATGGTTACAGCAGTGGGATTACAACCCACTCGTACAATTATATTAATCAATCTAATCACTAAATGAAAAGGTAATCTCATGCCAGGTATACATATGCAAATTAGGCGAGGCCTAGGTATATCTCAGATATGAAGTGGAGTGTTAATTTTTTCACAGACTTTCTAAAGACCTCTACTATGACAGCTCCAAAGGCACCATGACAACAAATTAGTACTAAAATTTGCCACCATATATGCAAGTGCCATTACCTTGCCACCAACAAAGCCAGGTGCTATAGACTCTGCCTTAACCTGTGATGCCTTCAACTTTATGAATTAGCCTCTGGTACCTTGGACTTAGCTTCTAGCTTCTATTGTTCACAAATTTATATATATATTAGCTGTAAATATACTCCTAAGGTTGCCCAAAAAGCAAATTAGAATGCTGGGGAGTTTTGTACCTGGAACTTTCGTCTTGCTTCAGTCAGGAATTTACAGCTGGAGTAGTACTCTTTAAGGTCGATATTACAGAGATAGCAGTCGACATCCTCCATGGTCTGCAGCTCCGATGCTAGAGTTTTGGCCTTCTCTTTGTTATCTGCTTGGGCCTCTAACGCATCAAACTCCAGAAAACTGTGACGCATTATATCCTCAACTCGGAGATCACTCACTCTTAGAACGTGGAGGATCATCGTGTACGTCAGACGGAAGTGAGATGCGAGCATCGTGGGTAAGCCCTGAAGAAATATCGGACGATAATGTAATACTGGCAGTGATCAAAGATGTTGGAAGGAATGCTACATAAATGACACTCGCTCTATTGGTGATTACTGGGACTAAAACTTCATTTTACATTTAAATAATAATAAATATTAAACTCATGACAAAAAATATTAATAAAAGAGGGGTTGGGTGGGAGGGTTGGAATATTGTTGTGTATCAAAAAACTACACAAGATGTGGACGTTGAATTGATCTTGAGGGTTGTACTGATAATTTGTACCCAATCAACACAGACAGGATGACTTTATACACAAAATTAATTTTGATATGTTAAAGACTGTTGACACACACTGTTTCAAGTCTAGTTTGTATTTCTATACCACACTTTAGTTTGACCATTAAACAAGCAAGGTTCATCAATTAAAGTGACTGGACTATGAAGTCTAACAGGCAGACCATTAAATCAGTTCCTCAGATGCAGCACAAAACTCAACGGGAAAAACATAGGACAAATGCCAAGTTTATAATGTGTTACAAATTTGTCAATATTACAAAATTTTATTGAAAGTCATTCAAGGATGCTCTGTTGTTTATTATATGAAGTTGAAAGATCATGCCTTGGTTGAGTTATTAGATCTTATAAAAACAATGGATTTCATTAAAAGTTTAGGCCTGCACTGAGGAGCCATAGTCATTATCAGTTTAGCCTTAAAAGAGCATTCCAGAGATTTGACATATTTTAGGCCCCTAAATACAAAGTAACCTACTTCAGGTCTTAACATTATATTCTCTAAATAAGGCGAATCAATGTAAAGTCAAGTTTAATAGTGTTTCTCAGATTTGTAAACTTTGATTCGAAAAGTTTAATTTTTTAATTTCTCCCCCCCCCCCGGCCCCCTCCATTTCTCTTGATTCTTTAGGCACTTACAAGCATCATCTTGCGAAGGTCTGACTCCTCAGGGACGTCCCCCTTACAGAGAATAATGACTGTCCCTGTGGTATCGAGCCCCCTTCTGCCGGCTCTTCCTGCCATCTGAATGTACTCTCTGGGGTTAAGGTGGCGTAAGGATGTACCGTCATTCTTACGAATGGAATCATAGACCACTGTCCTGGCTGGCATGTTCACCCCCATGGCAAATGTCTCGGTAGCAAAAAGGATCTGGAAGGCAAGAACAAAGTATCCCTGAACACTTCTCATTGAATTAAAACTGCAATTTTATAACGAAATTAGCAAAGATTTCAAAAAAAATAGAATGGTAGGTTGTTGGTGAGGGGGAAGTTTGCCGTTGTTTTCTGTTGAAATTCTCTGAACGATTAAACATTCTATTCAAAAGGAAAAACTTCAAAAGAAATACATCAGCATAAAATTGATGACCCTCATAGTAATGGCTCTTTACCTACAAGCAGGACTGACGAGAAGGGGGGGGGGTGAGGGGAAGGGTATAAAGCTTCAGGAATCAAGGTCAATCAGGGGAAATATGTGGTAAAGAATATAATCAGAATGCAATCTCATTTTCATAATATACTAAATGAAATATGAAGACTTCAAAGGGCATATGGGAGGGGAGGGAGAAGATGACATACATTGTGCAGTTATCTGTGATGCCTGCAGTTACATCCTGAGAGAAAAAGACATTGTTAATTCCACAACAGCAATAGTAAACTATGTTTCTGTTTAATTTTCAGAACTTTTAGAACTTTTCTATTTTCTGAATATTAAGCACAACCAAGTAGTAGTGCTTAATTGATACTACTCTACCCAACCACTCTCCTACATCCCCCTTCTGTGAGTTTAGCATTTCAGAGTTCTCACCTTCACTAGCCCCTTCTGAAAGAGCATCTCAACCACTTCTCTGAGTATTGGTAGCATACCACTGTGATGTATCCCAATGCCCTTCTGTAGGAAAGTAATCATGTTACAAACCTTGGAAAGATAAGAAAAATAAAACGTTGAAAGATCAAACAAATACATATGAGTTGTTCTTTTTTTGGTAGAGTGATCCTTAATGCATTTCACATGCATACAGGTGGCAGTCTTTAAAATGTACGGCATATAATTTCCTGAGTTGACAACATATTGAAGCTAACCCAGGCACAAAACTGTGTTCTATTGCATGTAGTGATATTTTATAAGAGGGTCATCTATGTGTCCTAGTACCTTGACAATAAGAAGCGTTACATATAACATTGCATACACACAAACATATGGTGAGGCCACGTAAGCATACTATTACTCTAGTCAATCCTTTGATAAAATTAAAATAATTCAAGGAATGTAGAAGCAGTTATTCCATGTGGAAACCATGGGTAATGGCTTAGCTAGATGGGGGTAATGGCTTAGCTAGATGGAAAGAGAAAGTGTTACCCGAGGGAGCTGTTTATCTGTGCCTTTCAACCTTGCAACACATTTATTGAAGAATATGCGTATTTTGTTCTTTTCTTCTGAGGTGGTGAGGTCGAGACTGAGTAGAGAGAAGGCGTTTTCGTCACATCTCTTCTTTGAGAAAGTAAAGCAGACCACAGGCAGCTTATCTTTCTTCTCCAGCATGTGAACCACTGAGAGATAAACATTTCTATGCTAAGAAAGAAAGAATGAAAAATTGTGGGAGTCCTTGACCATTTAGTAAAAACACTTGAAGAAAGCAAAAATAATAAAACAATAACCAAGACACTATTTTCATAAGAGATCTTTAAACCCTCAAGACAGTCAGTTTACATTGTCTGTATGATAAATCTGATCAAAACATCTTCATATTCATATCTGGTCACCTAGGCTGGGTATATAGAACTTTCACATCAGATACACCTACTGTAGGTCACTTGCACAATAAAGCTAGTCCAAATACTGCCATCAACTGTAAGAGACTGTTACTTACCCAGCAGTCACAGTTTTCTTCCAACGAAGAAATGTACTACACCATTTGAGAGCAACATGATGGCCATATGAAACATTTCAGTGACATATTAGCAAAACATAGATCTGAATATGCAACCTAACTGAGTTCTATATGTCATAAAGCACCAACATAGTCTTTAATTTGTCATCTGATGTAAGCACTTTTATTAAGACAGGACTCACCGTCTTAATAATGCCATCTCTGAATCCCTTGGCTCCATATCCACTAGCCTTGGTCTCTCTCTGTTTCTTAGCATCCATTGCAAGATTGTATCTGTAAACAAGGTCAATAACATCTTGATTTCTACTGTAAACATTGAATTACTTGGATGTAATGTAAAAAGAAACTCATTTCATTTGTTATTTACAGCATTGAAGTTATTGGACATAAACTAAAACAATTTGATTGCTAACGACTGATAGTATCGAAGCTACTGGAAGAATGCAAAATAAGGACTCTTTATTGCTAACATAAGCATTTAAGCAGCTGGACGAATTTTGCTTGATTGCTTCTGTGAGCCTTGAATAAATGATCTGCAGATATGTGATATGTTTTTCATACATACGTAGATAAACACACATCAATTTGGTGTTCTTATATATAAAGGATGGAGAAATATACATGGGTGGGGGCAAGGGGAAGGGGGTGGGGGCATGGGGTGAGTGAGTCTTACCCTTTTGTAATGAAATTGTTTTGGCTATCAATAATCATAAAGAGTTCTTTACTGGTTTTCGTACTGTTCCCGGTGTAGAGGAAATGTTCTAAAGGCACGGGGCGTTTCAGAGTACTTATCACATAAATCTTCTTCTTTTTAATCCTCCTGTAAAGTAATTTGAATATATGTAAAACAATAAACAATTTCTTAACAGTAGCAATGATAAATTCTGCATTCTCCTTCACCAATGAAGGCAAATTTACCAAATTGCTGAATAAAAAGAAAGGCATTAACATACCACTTTTCTTTTATGAATAACTGTGTTCACTTCCCACAAATTGCTACATAAGTATGAAAGTATGGAATCCAAACTATATATGAAGAATAAAAAATTTGAACAATAGAATAACCAAAAAATCTTTATTTAGAAATATTAGACAAGAAGCCATCAAGTAACACGTATGCGTTACATCTCTGTGTACCGGTTATGAAATTGACTCGGCCGAATTACGGATGACCGAGTCAATCTAGTTTACTTTTTCATCAGGTTGTAATCTTTGCGGGCCTGTCTCAGTACTCACAGCAAAACTGAAGGAAACAATCATGGAAACTCTATATGCAAAGTAAATGTAATCAGCAGAGTTGTATTCTGTTCAGAGGAGAAGTTGAATAAATTTTTACTTGGCTGCATGTGAGAAATTTAAAAACTAAGTTGACTAACCTATAATGATATCACAAAAACAAAATATGTTGTACATCAGAACATTAGACTAGAGATGAATGACAAATGTAGATACAATTAGGAGGTTTTAAGAGGGCAAGAGGAAGGCCATTCTTCATTCTTCAAATGTTTTAGGATTTTTGTAGCGTAGAAATAGAGAAGAATGAACTTAGAGAAAAAGAGAAATAATGTTCTAATATATCTGTCTGTCTGTCTGTCTGTCTGTCTGTCTGTCTGTCTGTCTGTCTATATATATGTATGTCAATAGTGAATAAGCTTAACTTACCCCACCCACTCAGCAAACTGCATGGTGTTTGGAACCGTTGCACTCAACAGAATTATATTTACGTGATCAGGGAGCAGAATTAGCACTTCTTCCCAGACAACACCTCTTGAGAGGTCTATAGAGATCTATAGAAAACAGGAGAAACAGTTTTATATTTTAACCATTCATAATACTTGGCTACTATGGGCAAATAAGGAGAACTATATCCCCAATTCTCCTCCACCATACCAATCAGAATAAAATTCTAAAAAGGTGAAGTGTTTTAAAAAGCATTTGGGGTTAAGCAGTTTAGGCCATGGACTTGGGTTTGACTCCATATCATTATGATGAGTCCTTCGGCGAGTCATTTAATGTCAATTGCCTCTCTTCACTCGGGTACATTAAATATGGGGACCTGTGAATAACTTGTAAAGTGTGTGCAATGGACCACGGGCGCATCCTATTGCAACCCTTGTGGACACATAAATATTGAGCAATGAAGTATCCTAGAAGTGACTGTTTCAATTGCCTGCACTTGTGTGCGTGGATGTGACAGCTCACCAGTGATGTTGTAAAGTCGTGTGAATAAGGCCTTGACACATGATTTCAAGTTTTATTTCAAACACGATTTTGCAGTTCATAATAATTCAGTGAGTGACAGAAGTGAGTGACCTACCGATGCATTTATGTAGTGAACTTCATCAAATATAACCCATTCTAAATCACGAACAAGGTCGGCTCCGTTGTAAAGAATTGATCTGTAAGAGGGCAAGAAAGAAAGAGGGTAAATCAGTATAGAAGGTCATAGGCGTAGGAGCCCAATTTGATTTGGGGGGGCTGTAACGACTTGCCCGAAAAATATAACCCAAATTTTCCGCGCGCGCGCGCGCGTTCAACATCTTAATTCGCATATCATATAGGCATGCATCGGTTATTAGGCCTACACCGCATGCCAGTAACATACAATCATTTGCCGTGTTATCATAGGCGTACGGGACCATTGCAGTTCGGGGGGCAGAAAGGTTTGTGCCCGAAAGTTCCCGTGACACTATCTAAGCGGAGCGCCACCATCAGTTGGCGCGTAGCGTACAAGAATTTTTTTGGCAATAAAATGCCTCTCAGATTGCCGGAAATGGCACTTCTGAGGCTTTGCAAGTTGCATTAAACATTCTTTATTTTATAATCTCACGTTTTAGAAATTTACACTACCCCAAAAAATTGGTAAATTAGAAGAAGAAAATATGGTAACATCACTTTGAAGGGGAAAAAAAGGACAGTATATTTTTTAAGCTCCTATTTAGTTACCGTATTTATTATTTTAACACAGTACTGAGCTACCTCTCTGGGGTGAGACTGCAATTTGTCTCACAAAAAAGTATAAAAAATAACAAAGAATATGATAAACCTGTACTCCTAGGCTTGTAGGCACTCCCTCCCCACCCCCACCATCCATGAAAAAGAAAATGTTTCTTATATACACTCATGTCGGGGAAGTCCAGGTATATAGTTGACTAGTTAGAAAAAATATTTACTGCGTTTTTTTCTGTGGCCAAAGATGTCGATAATCGGTGGTGTTACACGGAAATATTCGGGTATAATGATGCTAAATAAAGAAAATCATTAGGCCTATATTAATATTAATGTCACAAAACAAATAACCCAAACACTCTCCACGGAATTGTCGGGCAAAAATTTGAAAAAGATTCGGGCAAGCTACTGCATTTTTATTATTTATATATATATTTTTTTCTCCTCTTAGGCTGCCCGAATTTTTCAGGACTTTTGCCCGAATTTCTTGTCCTCTGGAAATTTGGGGGGCAGTCTGCCCCCCCCCCGGCTCGTACGCCTATGCGTGTTATTACCCTTCCATGTTGGTTACAATTATTGGGGAAGTCGTTACAATAATAATGATCATAATAATATCAGTTTAACCATTGAAAAACACATTGCATTATATTTCTTTCAGTAGGTGCCCGAAAAATTCTCAGCATATTGCCCGAATTTTCACAAAAATTTTTGGTTGGGGGGGCTGCAGCCCCCCCAGCCCCCCCGCCTCCTACGCCTATGTAGAAGGTAAACATAGAACCCCTGGTGTGGACTATTTGAAGGATAATGAAATTGCCAAATCTATTCAAACAAAATCCCCCACCCCTCCCCCTCATCCTAGCTGACATTGTAATTTAGATTTCCAGTGGACTCCTACTCCTAGCAAGTTAAACAATTACCAACTGTGGGTACAAACACTGATCTAACATTCTAACGTTTGAAACCACGAAAGACATTCATTGTTTCCTTACTCACCGTAATATCTCCGTTGTCATGATAAGGCAGGCTGCATATGGATTGATCTGTACATCTCCTGTTAAGAGACCGACGTCTTTAAATGCCTTCTTGAAGTCACGAAACTTTTGATTGGACAGGGCTTTGATGGGAGAAGTATACACGACCCTAAAAAGATGAAAATCAAAACAGACATGATGTGTCAGGTGCAACAGAAAACACGAAATAATTAAATCAGTAACAAATATTTACATTCCTTTCACTGAAAAGGTGAAAATATTGGTTAAGAAGATAGCAAAATGTTTACAAATATTCCAGTTTAATGGCATTATACAACAATTTCGAGCCTTTAAAGTTACCATCAGTCGTCTATGCTGCACTTTAACAGCTATACTGTTTCAAACCCATGTTGCAAGTTTGAAATTTAAAAAAAAAAAAAAACCCATCTAGAATTGAATTTGTTAATCACAACTTTCTCATGTTGGTTACACTAAAATGTTGACCTTACGTAACACAATTTGGAATTTAAATTTGTTTCACATTTAATCTACATTTTAAAATCATCATCTCTTCCCTAATTCTCTTCATGGCAATTCATTATCTCAGAATATATAAATGCAGACACATCAGCAATTAGAAAGTGATCGCACTTCTTTTTCAAACAGATTTCCCATCTGATCATGTTTTGGTACAATCTTAACAAGTCGACCTCCTCCGACTTACCTGGTCATATTTCTTAGGGCGAGGGCTATGGCATATTCAGCTACTACCGTCTTTCCTGCTGAGGTGTGAGCGGCCACAAACACACTGTCATGATCTTCCAGCCTCAAGATAGCTTGCTTCTGGAAAGTATCGAGCTCAAAAGGCCACTGCAGAAACAGAAAATGCAATTCAAAGACAGCTGTTCCAAAAACAAGTCTGTCATTTCTTGTGTAAGTGATACTGTAAGTGGTGATGTTTCTATATGATACAAATGATGTGAACTATTTTGATTCTGATCCAAGAATCCTATCCAATATTTATACCAACTTTCATCTGCAAGTGAAGGTAGGGCTAGATAAATCTACTGTGAAAAAAAACTTGTTGACAAATCAACAAGAATATTATAATAGGACAGTAAAGCTTTTGAATAACAATTGCCATTATGACATCACAGACCACCACCTATTGTGTCTCCTCCAGTTAAGAATCAAGGGTTTACCCAATCAAAATAGTAACATTCAATCAACCATATCTGGAGTTAGATACAATATATCGAGATCGGGTAGTCAGTATCAGTATTCAACTATATCAGAGAGAAATATTGTTCTTTTTCATATATATGTGTCAAAATCCCTTTCAATGTCTCGATATCTGTGTAAATGCTTTGAGAACGGCAGTGAAATGCCTGTAAAAGTTTCAACGTCAGTGACCATTCCTTAAACTTCTAGCATACTCGGTGGCGATAGTAGAGTCACCTTTACTAGTGCATCCCATGACATGCTCACCTGATAAGCCATACTGGGTATCTTTTTATGAAAGTCGTTGACTGGTACCGACACATCGATCTCTACTGCCCACTTTTCCTTCCTCTCTGATGTTAACCCCTTCGATGGTGTCTCGGATATTGACAACACCTCAGATTCATTAGCCTGAAGCAAAACATATGCAACACGTGAGAAGTTTTGCCAGAGTTACGAAGAATTTACATTTACATCATAATAATGGATTGAAGTGGGTTTTTTTAGTACTCTTTTCCACAACGTTAATCCAAAATAATGCACTTTTCAAAATTCAAATAAGAGACTAATATAATAAACCAATGATAATTACTAACACAATAGGGCCTTTGTCTACACATTGTGAACATAAAAAAAACTTGTCTTGCAAAATACAATACATCATACTGAAATATTCTAGCAGCTGTGTAAACTAATCAAATATTCATGACATGAAAATTAATAAATTTAATAACTACTATAAAATGACTTGTTTTTTTTTACATACTAGAGATAGGATCTCTTCCATGTTGGTATCGTCATCTTCTTTAACTTCATTCTGAAAAAGCAAAAAATGAAGAAATAAGTTGAACTGTGAAAAGAATGAGCACAAATTTGTTTATGTTTTTTATTATTTTATATTATTTTTGCATAATTGAAACCTACACTGGAAAATCTGTTTGCACTTATATGCTTTGATAAGCATGTTAAGATGAAAGAAAACATATTTCAGACAATCTGCATAAATTATTCTTCATGATTAAATTTTGATATCACAGCTGAACCCAAGTGGAACACAGAATATGTTCATTCTTTTATTGTATGGTCAACGTTTGCATGATTCTTTGAAGCTGAAAGAAACCCTGCATCTTGTCTAATAAGCAAATAACAAACAAATAATAAACAAATATTTAACAACATAGTTTGGTATCCACAATTGTAAATACCACATCTACAAGGAACATTTTGTTTTCCAAATATCTATTCATTAAGCCAAAACATAACACATTACAGAGTGACAAAGATTCATTCTTGTTTCTGGCATCAGGTTTCAAACAACAGTATAAAGTGACCTCTTCTTGTTGCATATTAATGCATACATGTTTTGTACAATTGCTTTCATCTAGAATACAGATATCACAGAAACATTTCAAATGAATGAGCAAGGTTTTAAAAATGATAGTGACCTCTTGATCTTCTCTGGTAACGTCCTCATCTTGCTCCTCATCCAGGAAGTCGATATCATCTTGCCTACTAAGGAGATCAGCTAAGTTGATCACATTAGAATTCTCCTGACCGTCTGATACCTGGGAATGATCCCAATTAAAAGGAAGGGGAACTCCCTCATCTCCGAATGTCATGCCGTTATCTAAGCCGGGGGGTATTTTCAATAAATCTGCAAAAACAAAAAACGCAAGATACATCTCACTGCTAATTGAAGAAGTAATGACAGTATAGGTGTACCCAAGTAACCAAAGGTTTCGCACAGAATTTATCGATTGTAATTCAAGAAGCTTTACTTTATATGAAAGTCAATTTATTTAAAATATCTTCCAATCCAGGATATATAATGACTGACAGTAGTATAAATAATGTATAATTACAAAAATATTCTCACTAAACTTCATATTATGTGAATTTGTTGTTGTGTGGAAAACTTTAATAAATAAAATAAAATAATCATAATAATAATTAAAATAGAAATTTCTCTGCAGTATCAGAGCCAGATGAATGAATCATACCACTATAATCTAATCAAAATCTTAATTCAAGAACAACATTTTATTAGCCTCTTTATCCTGTCACACCAACTGAAGTCCTATTTACCAAGAAGGGGGCGAGAATATTTTGGCTGAAGGAAGTCCTTCCAATTCTGCAAAGACGTCTGCTGATGCATGTGGATGATACATTTGCTGGCAATGTAAACAGATAATCTTACACCTATAGACAAAATGATCACACAGCACTCTACCTTGAATAAAAAATTGGTCACAAAATTACATCAAAAACAAAAGGAAACGATCGATAGTGTTATTTCAGATTTTGATGAAATCCTGAATCCAGCTTGAAACACATAATTTTACCCATTGCCATGCAAGAACACAACCTCTCTATATAGTAACAATGAAATAAGGGTAAAAATATGGCAGCCACGCTTAGAAACAAGTTTTTCTGATAGATTGTCAAAGCAATCATTTATCTGGTTTCCAACAACAAAATACTAGTTTCAATGGCTGCACAATCGCTAAACAGAACCTTAGTATTTTTTACAAAATTAATGTACAATCTTAACAACACAAAGATATTGTACACCCTACATTCCTACCTGTTGTTTCCCATGTGATTACTTTTTAAGCATTACGGCTCACCTGTGTCTAAGTTTATCGCACTTGGCATTTCTTTACTGTCATTTTCATCAGGTACTACTGTATCAAAGCCCCCTGGCTGAAATGGATAGTTAGTTAAGCTACCCCTGATAAATTCAGCGGGAGGCCCTGGCTGCCTGGCTAGAGAAAAGGAGTTTTTTGAGGTACTGCCGGAATTTTCAAGCTGAACCTAATTAGAGAAGAAGATGATGAATTATATCTTAGGAATAAACCTTCTGCATAATTTTTGGTAAGACATAAAAATAACAATAAACAAAATTAAAGACATCTGCATGGTTTATGGTTGTAATTGGTCATTTTCTTTTTCATGCAATAAGTTGCATAAAATTGCAACAACTGTTTGCTAAAACTCATCCATTGTTATAAAATTGAATTAAATGTTTTCTGTCATAAAACTCCCAATTACCTCACCCCCCCCCCCCCTTCATCATACACATACAACTTCTTCCATGGGTATTGATCAAAGTATATCATTAGATACAGTTTAGAAGCAACAGAATGTACTGACAAGTCTGAGAGTCTTAAACTGGATTCTCTTTTAAACTTGAAATAAATGTTTTGTCTTTTGAGACTAGCAACTTAAGATTCCTAGTCCGTACCATGAAACTGTTTCACAAGAAGCTGCTGCATCTACCAGCTTGTAAGCAGTCACAGATAATATGGTTACCAAAAATTTACACAAAGTTGTCTGACAGTCCTCACCTCTTTAAAATCTATCAGTTCACCCGTTGTTAGATGCCGTTCCACCTGAAGTGTCATATCCACTGCTAAAGAAGGCATGTTATAGAGGGACTCTGGGTTTGGCTTCCGAGGCCACCATCTAAAAAAAAAACAATCAAAAACACGCAGGTTGGTTAAATATTATCCAGTGATCAAATCCATTCTTAAAGCAGCTTTATTTTCTTTTGTACATTTTATATTTATATATATTTTTAATTATTTTTAATCAGTTTCTAACATTCCATAAGAATTAACGATGCAGCTCATTTGCTTGACTACAATTATCAAGTAGCATCTCAAATAATACTAAGAAAGTCCAAACTTTGAAATGATTTAAATTTTTTCTCTGTATGTGATATATAGTACAATGTAATATGCAAAAAGATTCTGGGTGACAAAAATGTTGCAATATTATGGGTTCATGATTTCAAAGGGCATACTTGTTTCATTGTTTCAGAAGCCAGTTTGCATTGATATAAAATTTTCAGGATTCTCCAATGATGCAACCAATCAATTTTAAACAAGTATCTTACATTAAACAAATATCAAATGGATTACACTGAAAAACATATAGAGTGAAAAATTGTAAGAAAGGAAAGTGGTAACACTGTATGTAACATAGCAATTTTCATTATGACAATGTCGCACTATTCATCAATTTCAATAAAAGACCACCCTTTCTCTATCAATTTGATGATACCTTTGTGCTTTCTGCAAGTCATGGATTGGTAGACTCTCGAGATCTGTTAAGACTGCTTCAACACTTTGAGAAATGTCTGGCAAGATTGGTGGAAGACCATTGGGTAACTGTAGAATCAAATTGAAAAGAATCACCACATTATGGTCTATCAAGTAAAAAGTATCTTGTACAATTAAGAGTTGTTCACAGAACTAAACCAAAGTAAGTTATGAGGTTATAAGCAATGTGTAAAAGTAAGCGGGCCTGATGTTTTGATCCTAGCAGGATCATGTTATAAGCAAAATAGATGATAAAAACTGTGAAAACTAAAATAGTTGATGGTTAAAAAAAAGAAAAGACAGCAACACAATTTCTGTGGAAAGTTATTGTTAACATAAAATAACAAAAGAGATGAACCTGCTTGTTCATAAACCACAAAAAAAGATGCATGTCTAAATTTGTAATGCATTTTAAAGCTATCATTTGAGGTCACAAGAGCACTATACTTCCTCCATTGAGTCATCTAAGGCACTGACCTTATGGTTTTGTGTGTTACACTAAATAGTAAATGCACTTTTAAACACCTGAGGTTCATCAATTTAATAAATTGATGAACCTCAGGTGTTTAAAGAGTCATTTTTCATTAAGTAAAAGGAGGATAGAAATACAAGATGGACTGATAAATGATAGTAGTGGTTTTTAGTGGTGTACAACATATATCAAAATTTATTTTTGTGCCTGAAATCATCTTTTGAAGAGAACATCTGAAGATTCTGCCAGGATCAAAACACAATGCTGATTTATTGTTTTACATATAAGATAAAACGTTTCCTTCACAAACCAGGGAGTACCTGAAAGAACTGTGCAAATAATTGTTAGTTCCATTTCATGTGATTATTAAAACAACATTACTTACTGTTGAAATTAATGGAGGTTGAGACGATTTGGGGACAGATACTATTTCAGCGAGGTTTGACGTTCCTTTCTGAATGATGTCAAAATCCATTCCATCATTTTCAGGCTGCTGCCCCTCTGTTGGATGTAGACAACACAAATGAAAATTGCACACTGGATAATTATTGTAAATTGTAAGAAAAGAGCTTTACCAGAAAAAATATTTACATACCGATCTCACAGAAAACTGTGAAAATGTGCTTATCTTCCTGGCATATTCTGATTAAAAGCTGGGAAACTTGAAGAAACCTTATATCATCCCATTTTTGGTATGATCATTCTACATGTGTAGAACTTGCAAAATTTGCAGAGATTCTGTAATGACATCCCTTGGAAATTTGCGTTAATTAGATATGACACTGAGTGTTCTGCGGTAAATATGAAGTAGAAAGTAACTTGGATACATGCTAAGCATAATATTATATTAAACTTTATGGTTGCAAACTACAGTACTACTATAGTAGCAGTACTTATAAGTCATAGGCCAAGTTAGTTACAACTCCTAACCTATGCTAAGAAAAAGAACAGTACTAGTAAGGTACAAAATGCCATACCTTTCTGCATATAGGTTTTGATCCTTTTCTGCCATGGCGGAAAGGCTCGAAACCTTTTGCGGAATGGTACATTTTAGGAATGGATTTTACACAGAAATGTATCGGTGAAACTTTCTTTGATTCACGTGGAAGGATAGGTACACCGTCTTCAAATTAATGTGACGGTTTGCTGAATAGACTGAATCAGGCGCGTAGCGAGGAATTTGCCAAAGGCGGGGCGAAAATGTAGGCAAACTATCAGTCTGAGAGCAGTACATACGGCATTGCAAACTATCTAAGCATAGCGCCACCATGTGTTGGTGCGAAGCGTACAAGAAAATTTTAGCTGAAAATGCCTCCCAGGATCGCTGGAAATGGCACTTCCCAGGCCTTAATTGTAATTAGTTGCATCTTAGCATTTTCTATTTTGAAATTACTAGCGATACCATAAAAACATTAAAAAATTTTTTTTTTAAATATGCTGCCCCCTTCGCCCCCCCCCCCCTTGGCAACGCGCCTGGACTGAATTGTAGTTATGACAAGATTTGGGAATAGATACACAGTAGTTTATGTACATTATTGATTGAATAGTTGTAATTGTAAGTCTGTCTTCAAATATATAATAGTAGTTGAATAAATCCAATTAATTTTGATTGATTGTAAAAAAGACCGATTCTGATTGTTGATTTAAATTGAATTGGTAGTGTGAAGCGAAGCAATATACAGTGCATATAGGCCTATAGTACACCCAAACAGGGGGTAATTTACATGGGGGAATGGCACTTTTTCTATGTCGGAAAGAGCACATTTTCTATGGCGGAATTAATGTACCGCTGGCGGAATGACACGGCCGGCCCCTACAGTAATATAGGCAAAGGCCCTAGTCTAACCATACAGGCTAGGCATATTAATTTGTGAGCTGATCAGAACTGTGTAGTTATGTAGCTGTCATGAAGGAGGAACTATTTTGGAGATATAAGCTACTGTAGGCTTAGTTTTGGACAGTACTACTACTATAGTATACACCTCTGATGTAGGCTTTACTAATATTTTGCTATCCATACTCACCAGTTTCAACTTTCTCCAATTCAGATATCCTTACGTTAGACAACATCCTGACCACAGTAAAGTGAGCCGCACTTGGGAGTTGTTATAGAATGGAGTTCTGTCTTCAGTGATTTTATCACCATGTCCTTAAAACCACCTCAGGATATACCACGCAGCCTATGTAATCACGAAGGTCAGGCCTCCCAAGCACCTCTTCATTGATAGGTGGTAGCGTTGTGCGGTAGTGCAAATTTCACACAACCGGTAATGTTGCAACATGAATCCCGGTATCGTTACTGCAACCGGGATTTTCCTCAACTTTCCTCTACGGTTCAAAGTACTTAAAAGACTGTCAATATCATACATTCAATATGCATAGCCTAGGCTATGTACATACTCTTACACGCAAGGTTATAAAAACCAAAAAAAAAATAATAATAATAACACGCTCAGATCTATTAGGGCCTTTGTTTTTTAACATACACTTTCAAAAAGAAAAGCACAAACCTTGGAAAAAGCAACCCACACCATCCTTCATTCATACTCGACGTACGATAGATTAACACGTTCGCATGTGGATTAAACTTTTAATCCGTACACAAACAGATATTGGGGGTTCCCCACTATTCCATGATACTGGAATAGGGCAACCCTTCAAGTTCTAAAGTTCACAATGAAAAGTTTTCAACTATCAACAAGTCACCGCATATTTGGAACTTCAGACAAGAAGAATGTAGCATAGGGGCTATGTAAATGCGGGATTATAAACTACATACATGAGAATAGTACAGACTCATTTATATCGTTAATCAGCTGTTGTTTTCTCCACAAAATATACTTTCAATACGTACAATATCCATTTTTTGTACAAAAGTTCTTAAAAATTAAAAATAGTAGTCAAAGATAACTATAATTGACATCGTGGAACCCCCCGTGATCAATAAACGAATCCATAACATTACAGCATCAAATCTCAAGTCCCGTACTGCACTATGTACGGAAGCGTAGAAGAGACATTGCATTGACGAGTTACCGACTTGACAAAACGACAATTATATGCAAATTGACGAGTTGCACACATACTACTATCTCGACAAAATGACAAAATTCAGAAAATTGACGTTTTGACGAGAAAACGG
>KN887166.1:76907-96324 GCA_000934455.1 Apostichopus parvimensis
CACCCTCTTGTTATTTAAAACTTTTTCGTATTTTGAAGAAAGAAAACATGGCATGAAAATGTGCCATGTTGTTGAAAAGTTTTCTTGTTAACCAATCATATGCTGGAAGATGTGGGAAAATGCACAAAAGGAACGCTTTGAGGTACGTGTATGATATAACCCTTCAAAATGTCCCACTGTATCTCGAAGTTTGTGCCACCTCCTTCCAGTCTCCACCTCCGTCGCCCATCTCCCCAACCCTCCGTCTTCTCTGATGCGTAACTTGATGAAAAGTCATCAAAATTGGACTCAAATATGCTACAAGATCACTTGATCAAGTTGAATCAAACAATCACTTTACTGTATGGAAAAGAGTTGACGGGGAATCGAACCCGGGACCTCGCGCACACAAAACGAGAGTCGTACCTCTAAACCAACAGGTCGCTTGTATCTAAGCTTGTATCACTGCAATTGCCTATAGCAGATCGGTAATAGCTATTTATTGACCGTGGAAATGGTTTCTCTAGTGTATTTATTTTCAAATCATTATACAAGTTATCCCCGAAATCAGCGTCTAAATCGTCCCTTATGGACGCAACCTACACGTAATAATGTTCACTCGAGCCTGCTTGGGCTTGAAAGAACAAAAATGCGACCAGACGAGGGCATATACCCCTAGCACGTAGCCTCGAGACATCATCTACACGTAAAACACTCCCTTACGGCGACTGTATAGCTTCGACACGAGGAATATATGACGTAATCACTGCAATTGCCTATAGCAGATCGGTAATAGCTATTCATTGACCGTGGAAATGGTTACTCTACTGTCATTAAGGCATTAAGAAAACAAGGCATTGTAAGAAAACAATCCTCAACATTTGCAAACTTTGGAAGGTTAGAACAACCAGGGAAGTACATATGAAAACTACTATAAATAAGTAGATTGTTGAAATTTGGGATCAATGCGGATGACTCATAGAGGATAATATTATGATATAGTGTTGCGCGAAATGTTTTGTCCACATACTCACGCTCTCAATTTCATTTCAAAAATTAAATAAAACAATTTTTAAGCTGCACATTTGATATATATTTTACTCTCTTGGATGTCCGATACAAATTAAGAGAATGTTATAACTATATGCGTGACTAGGTAGATATACTTTAATATCTATATTGGTACCTACTTTACATTTACAGACTATATCAGCAGTTCGTAATTTGGTGTTTAAATCTTATTCAGGTGCAAAGCTTCAAATACTAAAATGCTATCAAATATGCAAATGCATAAATTTACATCTTCCTCAAAACCCAATTCCCTTTCCCTTTTGTTGTAGTAGTTAATTAACCTCCTTAATTCAATTGATTCTTTATTTCGTCAACATAATAATAAATGCAGGAAATGCATTTACACATATTCCATTCAATACTTATATACCATTTAGAATTGTATAGAAAATATCATTAAAACTTTGATTTCCATTAAATTAAGAAAGCCTTAAGAGTATTGACTAAGTAGCGACAATTTTTAAGGTATTTTACTGTGCAAATCATTAAGATAATTAGGTACTATGATCTTAAGCGAACCATGTGAGTTTCATATTAAATGGATTATACAGATGTTCGGTTTGTCAAAACAGTCACAAAGTTTAAAACGTACAAAACACTTTTTGAATTTTCTTTGACATTTTGAAATATCGGCATGGTATGCATAGTGCACGGTGACATGAGCTAGTAAAGGACTTTCACTGAATTTTTACTCATCAGTTTGCTGCATAAAACAAATCTTTTAAGGAATATATGAGCATAACTTCAGAAAAAAAAACACTTTTGATGCATATGCATATTGTCATACGATATATCTAAGCATTGTGGCCCATGGTAAAGTTGAACAAAGCTGTTATCAATCTAGTGAATAACTTGCATGAAAGAATTCTATTAGCATCATTTAATTTCTACATAAATGTACCAAGAATAATTTTAATAGTGTTAATTGTGTAACTGTATAACAACACTTTATGTATAGATTTGTTGTTACCAGTTATTTTCAAATAGTCTTTGAAATCCAACGGATTTTTGGTAGTAAGATAATGATTTTCGTCGGATAAATATTTCCAATATTATACAGAAAAACAAAAGCCTTTTAAACTTAATTTCCATTAAGACATTCATTCTACTGTTGCCAGATATAATTTAACAAACTATCTCCAAATTGAAAAACAAATCATATGTTAGCTAGTTACTCAAGAAAGGTTTCAAGAGATTATGCAATCGTCACAAATGTATGTAAATAGCATGAAATTAACGTGCAACTCTTAATTATAATATGCACACAAACAGTACTGGGTTACTCAGTAATCTTGAAGGTCCTTATCCACCGGACATACAGAATGAAACATTTAAAACATATATACATAACGAACTACGGCAATCACCCTTACAATGACGAATAGACCGACTCGGTAATGACAACCATTTTCATATTTCGAGGTCAACATTCATTATTTGCTGATAGCCAGCCCATGACAATTCGATAGATTTCAGTCACGTCCATTACCTTATCAATTAACTTTACCTTATCCATTACCTTATAACACCATATCAACGGAAAGACAAAAATATGCAGATACGTAATAAGTACAAAGTTATAGGAATATACGAATAAACTCTAAGATCTATCATACCAAAAATTTACAACTAATACAGATTACATTATTTTCTGAAAGTATAGAAGTTTACAATAAACATACCTCGGTGAATGTGAAAACTTCAGTGGTATGTTGAAAACATTGCATAACTGAATAAAACATGCATTTTTAACTTTTACATAAAATATTGAAACTGCTTTTGAAATTTGACCGGCAATTTTGACCGAAGTACCGAGTATTAAGCAATATAAGGTTGTAACTAAGCCAGCCAAAACCCTCCGAGACTGTTTCACTTAGTAAAGTTTGAAGGTAAATTTTAGTCATTAAATCACATCTTTAATTCACATTAGTACGTTAGTACTAATCTAATGTAAAATAGACAATCGAAAATGCTTCACAAATTTCGAATGGAACTTCAGTACTTGAAATGGGTTTTGATTAGTCAAAGATAGTAATCAATATAGTAGCAGTCATGACCCCGAAACATTTCTCAAGAAAGAATATTTTCAATTATACTGAAATGTATTGTGAATAACTACTAATGAAAATGTAACTGCATTTTTAAACAATTCAAACGGCACTGCACTATTAACATGAGTCTGGTAGCACGTATTTAGTACAGTGCTATATAGTCGTTTTTCCGTGTGAGTATTGTTAACAGCCTCATGTATAAACACTTACTTATTGTAGTTCGTAAAACAAACAGCATAGTCCACAATATCTTAAGCATAATTTTCTATATACATTTTCACGAAAAATATTTAGCGCGCAAAATATAAGTAGTTCATGCCATTGAGTTGTTGAGGATGTAAGGAGATAATAGAGAGATAAAAATGGTTATAAACACTTAGTTGATTAAAGATTTAAAAAGTGACTCCATGAAGGACTGTAAAGACTGCTTACACGGGGAAAATGATAATACCTACTTCTTTAAATCTCTCTCGGGTTTCTGGTAGCCGGAATAAGCTGTGTATTTTTTATTTTTTGTAGAATGTTCACTCGACGAATCATAAGCACGATAACCTGTAAGCAAAGTCGTCGATTTGGATTCAATAACCCCTGACATAGACAGGTCTTGTTTAACCTTGCCCTTTTCACGTAATATGGAAGTGGCAACAGAACCTTTGGAAGTAGAAGAATCTCCGACACCGATCGCACCTGAAACGTCGTATTGATCACAAACTGAGCTCCCATCAGAGTCTGTCGTCATTTCATCACCGTTTTCTGTCAATGACCTCTTTTTCAGTAGGTATCCACTTCCTTGAGAAGCCGTCTTTCGAACTCTCAAGATGGACTTAAGATGATCTGCATCATTTTCGGAGTCACCGGTGTCGATGTCCCCTTCCACTCCACCTTTTAGTCCTGCATCATCTCTCACTGGTGGGGATCCGCCATAAAGCTCATTCAGTCTTGTAGTGATACCCTTGGATGATCGGCTTTCAAGTTCCAACATCTTCTTGGAAACGGGGATGGGTTCAGACCGCCTTGTTGAAGTCTTTGTCGACGAGTAAGAATATTCCCTTTTACCTTCCGTTTCTTTCTTTCGCAAGTCCTCCTGGTCGGCGAACCTGACCTGACCTGCTTTTCCATTTCTATTCGTTCCCTTTCCTCTTCCACTTAGATATCCCGTTCTTGTTTCTTTATTTGCAGTATCATGTAATAATGATTGCATCGGTCCCCTAGTTTGTCCAAACAAAGATGGTAGAACAGCTGTACCTCTGGACCAAGTAGAGTGGTGGTAGCCTGTGCTCATGGTTGGACTAACGCTACTTGTTGTAAGAATAGCTGTCGTGTACGTTGCACTCGGGGTAGATGCTTGTAGAATCATCACTTGGCATCGTGGAGGAAGCTTCTGTAGAATGGTAGTAGCAACATTTACCACTTGAGCAGGATTTTCGGTGCTGTTACTGTTAATGCTTGATGTCTTAGATTCAGAGGTAGAATTTGTGATGGATCCCAAACTCTCTGCTTGCTTGAGAAGGTTAAATAACTCCGCATCAAGTCTAGCGGTTTCAGCGTCAGATTTTCGCGATACTTTCGTGTTTCTTATTAATTTGACTGGCTCTTCTTTAATTGAATTAAGTTTCCTTGTATGGTGGTCACTACTTGAGGATCGAAGATGATGATTCATAGACTGCACTTCCTGATGGTCTTGACCATGAACGTAATCGGTGAGATTTCGTTCGATCTGTGATAAGGAGGTTTGTTTTTGTACATTGCTGCCGGCAACGGATTTCTGCGCCGAAACTTGAGAACTTTCTTCACTTGGAAACAGCACGGGTGAGCTAGCCGAGTCTCTCAAAACTGGACCAATCTGTACATATCTGTCTGAAGTATCGACGAGGCGTTCAGGACTAGTTGAGTTGTCTTGGTAAGTGGCTCTAGATGCGAACTGAATTGGGACGTCCCTAACACGCCGGACTGTTTGGGATTCGGTTGATATTTGCTGTTGTGCAAGAGCCGAGCCTGTTGAAGCTTCCTTTGTAGCTGGTTGGAATTGCATAGAAGATGAAGTATATCCGAAATCATCAGAAGTTTGTACTTGAGCTGGCCGTCCCGGTAAGGGTGTTCGATGGGCTTGAACTCCCTGATTTCTCCTCTCTATAACCATATCAGTGCCGTGCGTTCTCGTGCTTGACAAAGATGAAGTTAGGCTATCATGAAAAACTGATTTTTCATCCCTTTGAGGAGTAGCTTGTACGGGGGTACTCGTTAATGCATTAATCACCATCGATTGCGTCCCTTCGTCGATGCGTGGTGGGATGTATACATACTGGTCTGATCGCTGTTTTCGATCAACCATTGGTAGGTCAGTTTGGAGACCAAATGTCTTGGTAGAGACGTGTCGGGCAGGACTAGTTCCAGTCTCAGACACGACAGGCTCGATCTGAATAGTAAATTCTTTAAGCAATCTCTTCTGAGTTGTGGTACCTCTCTCCATGACTGTGGGCTGAGTTTGTGATATTCTCTCAAGTGATTGTGGCTTCATTTCGGTGACTTGCACTCCCTGGTCATTTGTGGGACAATCAACCTGAGTTGGGATACTTCTTACTTTCATTTTGTGAGCAGATATTCCTTTGTCGATTACGACGGACTTTTGTGACGTCACCAAAGCAAGGTTTGCAACTTGAAGCTCATGAGTTATGTCCTCCCGCAGTTCCTTTTCTATCTCTTCCCTTAGCCGCGGCTCAAGTTCTTGCCTCACAGACTCCTTAATCTCATGTTTAATTTCTCGTTCTTTTTGGTTATACACCTCACTCCTGTAACGCTCAAAAAGCTCCTCTTTCACTTCACTCTCCATTTTATCGGCTAATTCATTTCTAACTTCCCATGTCATTTCATTTTTGAGATCACTTTTGACTGTGTCCTTCAATGTGTCCCTGAGGTCCCTGGTAACATATGGTTTCATTTCCTCTCGAAGAGCTTCTTCGACACTCTTCTTGATTTCACCTCTAACCCGAAGTTTAACTTCGTCTCGTACTTCCTCAGCAATCTCGCGTTTTACTTCGTGTCGAACGTCTAAGGCTACCTCTCTCTTAATGTCACTGCGCACTTCAAAAGCAACTTCTCGTTTTACCGAGTCCCTTAATTCTTCTTTCAATTCTTTTATAACGTCATCTCTGACGTAGTCTTCTATGAGATTGCGAACATTTGCTTCAACGTCTTTAGCAACCTGTCGTCGGACATCTTCTTCAACTTCTCTAGCGACTTCCTTCCTTACCTCCATTTCAATTTCTCTCTTAACTTCATCCTTCAATTCATGTTTCAAGTCCCTTCTGGTATTCTCCCTTAATACATGTAGTTCCTTTTCATTAAGATAACTTGGTTCAGGTGCCTCAGTGGATGAAAATGGCCAAGACTCTGAATGTTGGAAGCTTCTCTCAACAGAGCGTCCCCGTAGAGGGGAGGTTACTGCGTCACGAGACTTTGGTCTTGACCTTTCCTCTTGCGCAAGCTTTTCTCTAAGAGCTTCTTCTATAAGACTCGGTAAAATTTCTGTCACGTACTCTGCTTCTACTTCCTTTCTCACTTGATTTTTCAGTTCTGTCTTCATCTCTACAATTAACTCCTTTTCTAGTTTTTCCATCGTGTTTGGTGTGATGGGACGGGTTGTTTCTGGTCGTACGTGTTTCTCAATAAGAACATCCACTCTTCTCTCTGGGATTTCAATTTGAACTGGAACATCTCTTACCATCCTTGGTTGGGTATTCATCCCTTCACTGACGGTACGTGGCTTTATATCAGAGTATACCCCGACTGAAGACGTTAAAGGCATGACCTGGGCACCACTGTTAACCATCGGGGTGCGCATTGTCTGCGTTGAGGACGTCGTACGTGTTGTCAAATCCATGAAGGTGCCTGCACTAGTCAGTGCAACATCTCGACGACTATGGGACTTTCTTACGACTTCCCGCGTTATAAACTGTGTGCCCATTTCTTTTCTTATTGAATTGTATGTAGCTGTTCCGCGACTATGTTGAACTGGATGGAATTCGAAGCTGCGCTGTCTATTGTCTTGACGAACGTCTACCATAGTATCTACACGAGATGGTAGCTGCATAACAGTCTTTTCAGGTACCGTTTGTGTTGTAGTTACAATGGATGAAACGTTGGTTTGTGTAGTAGCATCCACAACACTTATTACATTTTCCTCAATATTATCTTCTGTGTAAGCCTCGCTGCCTTCGTTAACTTGTATTTGCAATGTTGTCGTGTGGACCGGCTGAAGAGAAATTTGAGTTGAGGCAAAAAGCGTAGGTATCGGAAGAGGAGACAAAGATCGTTGAGTTGTTGTTGTTTGTACCTGGGTAGACTTGATGTCTGCATCTGGTGTCACCTGAGAGGATATTTCATTTTGATATACGGTCTCGAAAGATGTTCCAATATCATTTGTCTGCACAACGGTACCTATCGAGAAGATTGAAGTCTCCGGGTTGAATTGATTACCTATTACAGAGCTATCCGGTCTGAAAATGGTCCCGGTTTCTTCTTGTGGCATCTTGAGTTCGTCAAATTGGTTATGAAAGGTACTTGAAGATTGTTGATGGAGAACACTGGCTTCTTTTATTTCCACTTCCTTCTCTACTGCAATGTATTCAATTTCTTTGAAGTCGCACGAGAACTCTTTATCCTGTGTTTCAGCATACACTTGAACCCCCGTGTCACTTTTTTCATTTTCTATGTTCACCGTCACTCCGACGTCATTGTTTTCCACAAAAGTCTGTGTCACATGATCTATTACATCGACTTTCTTTTCTCTCTCTGTTTGTGTTTCCTTTATGGTTAGTATTAATTCTTCAGTAGACGTCTGTTTAAACGCAACCGTCTTAGGCTCAGTTTGCACACCTCGATCATCGGCATGTCCCTCGTATTGCGTAGTACCGTCGGTATGAGAACTTATTTCGTACAAAGTGCTCACATCCGACGTTGACAAGACATCTGTTTGTGTTTCTGTAGTTGCTCCAAGTTTGATATCATACTGCGAAGAATTATCATTCATGGTCACCAAGGACGCAAACGACGTACCCGTCTCCGCGGTTGATACAACGGCTGTCTGTGATTCCATCGCTCGCATGCATATTTCACTTTGTGACAGTTGACTGCACACCGAAACATCTGCTTGTGACCCAGTATCTTTCAAGCTTATCTCGTTTGTACCGACCATCTGATCACTTAAAACTTTCTCATCGGTCTCAGTAAAGGAATGTTTCATTGACATATGGAGTGTCTGACTACTGCAATCATCTACTTCGGGTGAATGTTGTACTTCTGAATCTCGTGTGACTAAATCGACTTGCTTCGTCTCGAAGGTCTGTGCACTGTTGTCGGTAGATTCTTTGCTGATCGTATTGACAGCATTCTCTAAAGTTAACACAGGACTTGTTTGTGATTCGGTATCATGTGATGCACTTTGATACTGCACACCTTGATTTTCTCTCGATGGAGGATCCGTCTGCCCGTTGAAGGATTGATATGACAGATCCATCCATGTAGATGAATCAACGACTTTCACTTTCTCTTCCTGATCAGTTTGAGTAAGAGATGAAAACATTTCTTGCTGTGCCTGAGAGGAGGCTGACTCCTTGGTCACAAGGGTGGTCTGGATCTGGGCATCACTTACAGAAAGGTCAGACGAGGTAGCTGTATCCTTCAGTTCCGGTTTATTTTCTTCAGTTTGTGTAATTGAACACAATGAATCTTTCACAGGCTGATTAGCTTGAACATAAGCATCAGTAGTTAGTACTACGATTGGATCTAACATTTCATCTTTAACATCGATCTCATCAGTCTGTGTACTTGAACTGTTTTCTGGATTTTCAACCTGTGAGGAGCTATCTCTGACATGGACTTCGGTTTGAGTAACGTTGGACGTCGATTCTGACGTCTCGGTGTGAACAACTGCATCCACGAGATCAACTGATGTTTTTTCTACAAATTCGGCCTGTGTTTCCGTGGATGTTTCTACGAGTTGTTTTACTACTGTTTGAGAACCTTGATCATTCTCTGAGCTCTCATACTGTGAATCGTTGTCCCTAACGATAGGGGACGATTGAGTCGATGCGTTCGTTTCCGTTATCTCCGTTGATGTAGCACTAGACTTCATAATAACATCTACCTGACTTCCTTGATGAACACTCTCTATACTAATCTCTACCTGTACCCCGATATCTTGGTCGTTTCGGTCATATTGGCAGGATGCTTGTTGAGATTCGACAGTTGCTTGCATTGGTACGAATTCGGCCTGCGTTTCCGTAGATGTTTCTACAAGTTGTTTTACTACTGTTTGAGAACCTCGATCTTTCTCTGAGCTCTCATACTGTGACTCGTTGTCCCTAACGATAGGGGATGATTGAGTCGATGCATTCGTTTCCTTAATCTCCGTTGATGTAGCACTAGATTTCATAATAACATCTACCTGACTTCCTTGATGAACACTTTCTATATCTATTCCTACTTGCACCCCGATATCTTGGTCGTTTCGGTCATATTGGCAGGAAGCTTGTTGAGAGTGAACAGTTGCTTGTATTGGTGTACTATGATTTTCTACGTTATCTGTTTCGGTTCCTACATTTCTGAGATTCGCTGTTGTCTGCACACTTTGGTTTTGACTAGTACCTTCATCCACCTCAGTCGAGATGTCTTTCGTTTGTAATGGGATCGTTTGGATGACAGTTTCTCTAACCTCATGATTGATTGGTGATGAACTTCGGTCGGTCAGATCAACAGTTGCTGTTTGTGAACTTTCCACCTTGACAGGACTTAGTAAAGTCTGAGTGGCGTCGTTTTCAAATTCTTTACAATCAGTTCCAATACCAATATCCACCTGTTCCAGGTTATCTTTAAGCAATGCCATATCCTCAAATTCTTTTAGACGTTCTTTAAGTTCTTTCATACGTTCTTGCATTTGTCTGTATTCGTTCATTTCTATCTTGATCTGTTCGAACTCTTCCATTGAAAAAACCAACACTGGATGAGTTTGACAATCAATGTCAATTCCACTGTCAGTGTCACTTTCGTCATCAGAAACGTAACATTCAGTACCTAAAGTATTCATCTCTGGTTTTGCCATTGAACCCTCGTTTTTGTACGTTTGTACTTCAGGGGCTACCTGGCATTCTCTGTCAGATGAAAACAACTGCATATGTTGGGAGAATTCAGACATTTCTTGAACACTTTGAATACTCTCTTCGACCATCGATGGTACAAAACTTCCAGAAAAATGGTTCTGTTCTATTATAGACGTTTGTGTGGGGAAATCCGAAGTTTCTGGTACAGCAATTGATCCTCGAGAAACATAGTCAATCAGCGTTTGCACGTGCTTTGATTCCATATCCGCCATCACAGTTTCAGTACAGACTGAAGCAGTGTCTGGTGATGCAACCGTTGATATTTCGTGTGTGTTAACATCTCCGATCTGTTGGGCAAATAGAGCTGTTGAAACTACTTTTTCATCATAATCGTCAAATTCCGTGATGTATACTTCAGTCTCCTGATCGGTAAATTTAGCAACGTCAGTGAATGTCCACGTTTCAAACGTGTCTCGGGTTGCCTGAACTTCTTGCTCAACTTGTTGCTCTTCATGACTAGCCTCTGATCTTTGTTCAACTTCAGCCACAATTGTGACTTCTTGAACTTCCTCCACGGGGTCCGTCATCACGGATGAGTCATAAGTACATATTTCAGTTTGTGATGATTGAGTAACACACTCAGACGAAATCTGCACGCCTTGCTGTTTTACGTTTCTTTGAATACTAGTCATTAGACTTACGTTCGTCGTTCCTACTTGTGTTTGCTGGAACCCATCCGCCATGCTTCTTGTTACCTCCACGGATACATCTTTTACATCATGCTTACACTGGGTTGACTTTGATTCCAACTGAAAAGGTATAGTTGTGATCCCAATGGAGCTATATTGTGGCGTAGACTGTATAGCTGTTGACGTTACCTCCATAAATTGTTCTTTGGCAGTCACGTGAGTGTCAACCATATCTGGCGCGCATGTAATTCCGACTGATGGCATTTGGAAGAAGATGGCATCACTCCCTGTATCCGTTGTACTTTGACAAGCAGATGTTCCAACATCTGTTGTTCTTGCAATGACTTGCACTCCGCTCTCAGACACTGAAAGTAATGTTTCACTTGATTTGTCTAGATATCTGATTGAAACCTGGCTCGAGGCGTTACGTACTTCAACAAAATCGTCTTCCTTACTAATGACGTCATCTCCGATGCCCGCATCTACTGTTTCGACGTCAACTTGGACAGACGTTGTAAGCATCGAATCGAGATGTCTTTGCCTTTGCCTGCGTTGCTGTCTTATTATTGATTCTTCAGTTTCTTCTTGTACCCCGTTTATAATGACGTCCCACGTCCACTCCGGCTGTGTTCCTGTGTCAATGAGTGATGGGCCTTCTGGACCTTTCAGCGTTAAAACACCTAAGGATTTTGGGATCTCTTCTAAATCAACAAGTTTAGACTGGAGTTGACGAATTGTTTTTCGATATTCATTTTCAAACTCTTCTCTCAAGTCCGTAATGATATCAGACCACTTTTGATCTGACTGGGTAAAGTTATCGTCCTTTTCCTTTTCCTTCTCAGTCGATTTTAATTTTATCACACCCATGCTTGTTGGTTGCTCAGACTTCCTAGTCCTGCGGTAAGACTCTATCGCAGACGTCTCAATGTCTTCAGTAATATTCTTCCACGAGAATGCTGGATCTGTCCCAGTGTCATGTTTCTCCACGCGCGGCTTCTCCTCTTGCTTTAACTTAAACACACCTGCAACTGGAACTCGCTGTATAGTATCTTGGTGTTTCCTTGTTTGACTTTTGTAGCTTTCCACTGCATCTTCCTGTACTTCATTTATAAGCAAACGCCAGTCAAGAACGGGACTTGTCGCAGCGTCGGATGTCGTAATCTTTGGTGTTTCCACCTGTGTCTTCTTCAACTTAAATACACTAACGACTGGTGCTTCTCTTGGCTGATCAAGTCCATGTGCTCTGATATACTCGTCAATGGCTTCACCTTCAATCTCCCTTACTAGTCGATCCCATTCTATCTCAGGTTCTGTGGCATCTTCCCACTGCACCCTCCTTGGCCGGTCACGAACCCATGTGCGCAACGTGGAAACAGCAACACTGGTTTTATCGTTGTCTGTTTGAGTTCCTTGCATGTGAGAAGGCGTTGCGAAACTAGCTGTCGTAGCTTTCGAAGTCATGTTGCTCAGTGCTTTCAAACGAAGTATTTCTTCCGTTTCCTCCTGAATGACATTGACAATTTCAGTCCAACTCCATTTTGGTTGGATACCCCTGCTTGTCGTTTGCTTTCGATTAGCAATTGTGGTTTGCTCCTGAATGATATCCACCAACTGATGCCACGAGAGGTCAGGTTCTGTAGATCGTTCAACACTTGAGTGTCTTTGTTTCCGTCTCCAAAAGTCTCCAGATTCCTCATGTATTGTTTCTACAAGATGTCTCCATGTGATTATTGGATCGGTACCCATCTCTGACGATATTTCCGTCTGTCGTCGAATTAACATTTTACGAGCTTCGTCGGTCACTATGTCGATCAATTGTGCCCAACTCAAATCTGGTTGTGTTCCTGTGTCCCGTCTTCTCACACGTTCCTCCGACTTAGATCTTAATTGAACAATTTCCAAGCTCTTTGCCCTGTCAATCAACATTTCTCGATCGTAAGAGATGCTTCTTTGACCTTTGGATCTTTCCTTGTCTGTAAGATTGATCTCTTCCAACACTATATCGATAAGATCCGAAAAGGACAGATCTGTTTCTGTCCCTGTACTTCTCACAGGGGCCTTGGTGTCTTTCGTTTCCTTGAGCGAAAACACGCCGATGTTCTGAGGTGAAATCTCTTCACGTAGATCAGGTACCGACTTACTTTTCATATTTCTTTCAGCTTCCAGTGTGGCAATATCAACAAACTCACCCCAACTAAGTTCCGGAGAGGTTCCCATATGCGCTACAGTCTTTTGTGGCTTTTTCTCTGCTTTAAGAGAAAACTTTCCGACGAGAGGAACTGATCGTTTTTTGTAACGTTGTTCCTTTGTTACCCTCTCCTCTATTCGCGCCTCCATTAACCGCAAAAGCGTACCCCAAGACACGTCAGATTGTGTGCCCGTGTCGACTACACCATGAAATAATTCTCGGTCGGATTTCGAACGTCTGACTGGAGATCGGCCACGTCTACCATCTTCTGTTCTTATTCTCATTCGAACGTTTTGAATTAGAGTCTCCCAAGACACTTCGGGTTCTGTAAACTTATCCTTCACTGAGATCCTTCCATCACCGGAGCGAGTTGAGTGCCCCGGAGACACGCTCCGAGATCTGCGGTTTCTTTCCGTCTTACTTTGAGACCGTCGTTTGTCTGAGTAAGTTGATGATACACCACGACTTTGAGCAGATGATGATCGATATATATGAACCATTTCTTTTTCTGGCTCCGAAAAATATCTATCGTCAGGACTTTCAGCTCCACCTTGCAATTCGTAAGATAAGCCATCCCAGGAGAGGTCATCTCTGTCATGAAGAGATCTCCTTGTAGGTTTATTCTTTGAAGTTTCTTTCTTATTTTTTTTGTAGCTCGTTAGCCGTGACAATGTCGATTTCTTTTTGCCACTCTTTGACTTTCGTTCCTCAAGCATGTCACTAGTCAATTTTTCTTCCATTTCTTCTAGTAGACTTCTCCATGGAATCCTTGGCTCGGTGGCAGCTACCCTCAGTTTTGGCCCACTGCATTGGGTTGAAGCGTTGACCATACTTAAAAACATCTCCCTTTTATTTTCAGATTTTCTATAAGTATGTTGTGATCTGTCGTTATCACGCTGAGATATCTCTGTGGATGCGGATCGTATCGTCGGTGAACGGCTTTCGCGTAACCGAGGCCAACTAGTTGTTGATGAGGTACTGGTTTCAACTGAATTTTGTAGAGAATGTGGACTAGTTGAAACAAGTCGAACTACGCCAATTGTTGGGACGTCTTCTTGGCTAGCACTTGTAGCCGATGTCTCAAATTCATTTCCTGATGGCGTAGTAGACCTGGACCGAAGCTGATGTTCTCGTGTCCTGCTGGCGCTTGATAAATTCTTCTGGTAAAGTTCCTGTAAAAGGAGAAAGAATAGTGAAATTTTGTGAACATAAACAAGTAATAATGCAAAATGCATGTAGTATTATTAACGTTATAGTTAATAACAAATGAGCGGGTTTGATTCAGAAGCGTTGCTGGAGCGACAAGTATTGTCGATAGTGGTTGTTTCAAAATATTTAAATAACACGTTTGTGCGTTTGCCTGGTTAAAGTTTAATTTCCGCATACCACAAGATATGTCAAGTGTTCTGTCTGTCAACAGGAATAAAGGGCACGATCTGGTAGGAATAAGAAATTACTCAGAGCGAGACTTTTGCGGTAACATGAAAAGACATTAGAAGAATTCTTAAATATTCGACCAAAGAAAATTATTCATTTTTTTTATCTATCAGACGTGCTACATTACAAGAGGTATAAATTACTAATCCCCCATGCTGGTACTATACGTGTTCTTGAACATTGTGAGTCGATCTGAGTTAACTAGAGGGAGGAAAAGCGGTCACGGATTGGATGACCAGTAAATTATAGTAAACATGAACATAATAGAAACGGAAAGTCGTTATCTCATAGATAAATATGTTTGCCTTATGTTTACCTGCGATTCACTATTTATCCTCTCGGAATATTTTATAGGTGATTCAGACCTTGATCTTTGCAATCTTTTCTTCTGATACCTATCTTTTGTTCTTCCCCTGACGCCTGATGAAACTCGTGCAATTGGCTCCTCCTGGATTGCATCAACGAGATGGATAACTCCTGAAAATATAAATACGTACAATCAATCATTTTATCTTCAAATATCAATATTGGATAATGAGGTTTTGAGCACAATGCACAATGCACAGAATTTAGCAGAGAGAGAGAAAGAGAATTATTCCCGTGTGATGTGGGCTATAGTTCTGATGGAAAGGTGTGGAGGTACGTTCATAAACGGCACTTTCCATCCGCTGGCATACAAGATTAAAACTTATGACCTTACATTTCTAAAACATAGCTGACAGTAAAAAAGAAAAGTGTTATTAACTCACCTATAGTTGGAATACTATTTGTATCTGAGGCACTCTCTATGGGGTCCCGGAATGACACTCTCGTTCTTGGGTCCACAGTAGTTTCTGAAAATGATCTTGGAAGAGTTGTATTGGACCTACTGACATATCTCGTACTTTTTGATCTTGCCTGGTCTCCCCGTCCTGTCTTGAATTTTGTTGGTTGATCAGCACGGACGAGGGTAATGAACTCCTTCCCATTTACAACTTCACGTTTGGCCACATGATAGTCGTGGCCATTATGATGTCTTACATCGTTGTTTCCTGACTTTGTCAACCTTGAAGGAGACTTCCTTCCATCTCCAAGAGTCTTTGCCATTTCCGCCCCAGAGGCGTTCATGGCAACAGATCCGCTTATCCCACCACTACGTTTTTCAATTACTTGACGTCTAAGCATTTCTCTTTGCTCCATAGTAGCGGTTCGGTGACTCTGACCGTCATTTTGTGATACGTGTCCAGGAACTGTTTTGTCTAACCGTCTATCAATGTCTCCATAATCATAAAGATCTTCGTCACTGCTCTCTGATCGACGAGTACTTGCGATTGAAAAGTTTTCATCTATCTCGATTCTAGTATCACGCGATGCCAACGGTCGATCCGGCTCAATTTCAATGGCGATGTCATCTACAACCCCTCCACCACCGTGCGAGCGCCGATACCTATCGCCACGCTCGTCGTATCTGTTTTGGGATTGTCTGCTCGTGGTGCCAACGTGCGACGTTGTCCTGTAAGTGCGAGTGGATGATGATTTCTTCGTGTCTGACTGACGATCGCCCTCCACAACGACTCCTACTATAATGTCCTGAGTATCTGGTACCAATTTAATTTCGCTCGACTTGTAACGAGCTGAGGTAAAGTTGATGGCGTCTAACTTGGGCAGAGATAATGGAAAAGCTTTCTCAAGGACATCATAATCGTCTGGGATATTCAAATCATCTGACGACAGCTTCCAATTTATTTTGTAGGTTTCCTTCAAAGGGTTAAAGTCATTGGCCACGTCAATCACTGAATTACTCCTAGATGCACCATCACTAGTATCGAAAAATGACGGTGTATCAAGAGAATCGCTGATGGTAAACACAGAGCCTCTTCCGGAATCACTACTTGACCTCCCTTTGACGCTGTCAGCCTCGGACTGGTCTTTGTCTGCTTTAGCTTCAATGTCAACAGCAGTAGAAGGAGAATAAACAACCGCCGGCTCATTTTTATTAGGCTTGATTCGCTTTTTCTTCCATTTTTGGTACGCTAAGTAGGCAACAAGTTCAAAGAGAAGCGTACCAACGAGGACGGCGCAGCATGCGCCGATCAGAATACCGACACTGACCCCACCTTCGGGGAACACGCAAGTCGACTGTGCCGATACAGGAGGTGCCAGAGTAAGAAGTAATGTAGAACAGACGATCAACAACGGATTGTTGTAATGGTTAAATGCACCCATCTTATAACATACGCTATTAAGAATTACGCAATGGTTGGTACGGCTTTCTGGAAAGAAACACAAAAAAAAATAAATAAAAGCAATGGACATTGGAAAAAGTAGTGATTAATTAATGATTTGATGTTGAAGTGTTGTAGAAAAGCATATAAAGCAAGCTAATACACATTTAAGGAATTTTAAGAACGAATTAAGTTTGCCAACCTGCCTCTCATCATACACTGCCATTTCATGAACGGCTTGCATGGCGTCGGCTTTAAAATGTTATTAGCTATTTTGTATTTCATGTTGATCGAGTCATGACTACTCAGTCAGTGCCTACATGCCACATACTCATCTTCGGAGAGACTGTCTTTAGTTCTTTCAAACATATGAAATACTTGTAGAACTTATATCTTAACTAATCATAGGAAGCAATTGCAGGGGTATATCAAAAGGAAATGTATTGCTATGAACGGAAGACATTTCCTTTGCATATCATCCATCATAAACAAGAACAATGTTTCATCTTATATTCCAATATCACCACTCCGTAGATGCACCTGTGTTCTAAAGTATCCTGCCTCAGTATGAAACAGAGTTTAGTTGCCTATTTCTTATACAAAAAAGGGAAGAAAAAGTAACAAGAGCCCAAGGGCACTATGGTTCCTTGCTTATAAGGACTAAGCTTTATCCTAAAATTGTAATTTTAGGGTTTAATGTACACACACACAATATTATTGCCATAAATATCACAAATCAATGATAGGTCCTTTTGAGAATCTGTTGACTTTTGTTAGATTTGTTTATAAGAACTTGCGGAATCATCCGAACTGTACTAAATAACTTTGGTTGCGCAAGAGTCAACACATGGACAATTAAAATATGGCCACAAAAATTCAAATATTCAACTTAAAGGAACTAATACAGGTCACTGGAGGCGCTATTCCAAGGTCATGCGAGGTCAACAGAGGTCCACCTCTCAAAATCAAACAAAACCTTGACCTCTGATAACTTTGTGCATGAAGGTCGCACAGGGGTCAACCATGGACAATTTTGATCAGTTGGGAGATTTACTTTTTGACCCATTTTGATTGACCTTTGTTGACCTTGGATCACATGACCGTTATATTTGGAAACGATCGCTTACCCTATTCACAACTAGTCCCAAAATGTCAACCATGTCGGACCCCATCAGTGGGAGTTTCACAAGTTATTGCCCCCAAAAAACACATTTTGAGCCATAACTGACCTTGGATTACATAACGGTTATTTAGAAAAAACGTGCATCTACTTCATTCACAACTTGTCCCAATATATCAGACTTCTTCGCTGGAAGTTGTTACAAAAATTAGCATAAGTGGGCATTTTTTTGCCCATAGGCGACCTTGAATGACATGACAGTTATGTTTGGAAACGATCGCTTACCTTATTCAGAACTAGTCCCAAAATATCAACAATGTCGGACTCTGTCAGTGGGAGTTTCACAAGTTATTGCAATAAAAAACAAATTTAACCCATAGTTGACCTTTGGTGACCTTGGATTACATAACGGTTATTTTGGAAAATGTGCCCCTACGTCATTCACAACTGGTCCCAATATATCAGCCATTTTAGATTTCGTCATTGGAAGTTGTTGACAAAATTAGCATAAGTGGGCAGAGTTTTTGCCCATAAGCGACCTTGAATGACCCTGGATGACATGACGGTTTTTATGAAAAAGTTTCCCTCGATGATGTGCACTCCATCCTAAAATTGATATGCACTCCAATGTACATACACAATGTTATTGCTTAAAAGGAATCAAATCCAACCTTTGGCACCTCATAACCAGGTGTCCGATCGAAGCGGGAGTTAGTTTCGTCTATAGAGCACACAGAGCTCTATCATATATTAAAATATTGACAAACTTTTTTTTCTTTGCCCTGTATCTCCTAAAATGAGCATATATTTATATTTAAAAAAACCTTAACCTCTGATAACTTTGCACCCGAAGGTCTCACAGGGGTCAACCCATGGGTAATTTTGATTGGAAGACCATTTGAGATCTGAATATGGCCACAAAAATCCAAATAACCAAAGAAACTAATACAGGTCACCAGAGGTCAACCTCAGGTCAAAGGTCACAAAGATGCGGGTCGACTAATGGATTACAATAACGTAACTCCCAACCTTGACGGACATTTTGTTCTGAAGTTATCGCAAAAATACTAGTTTTTGACCCCTAATTGACCTTTGTTGACCTTGGATCACACAACTGTTGTGTTTGAAAACGATCACCTACCCCATTTACAACTAGTTCCGAAATAACAAACATCGGACCCTGTCAATGGGAGCATTTCCATATCCAGCCTATGTATCCATTCTATCAACACCTACCTCACAAGTCTATACCCATTTCCAGGCTACCCACATCTCCCTCTCTAGGTTATGGAAACCTTTCCCTCCAGCATATATGTTCCCCAGGCTATACACATCTCGCTCTTCTGTCTATCAACACACCTTTCTCTCTCTCTCTCTCCGCAATGTCATCCATACCGCCTCCTACCTATCCACATCTCTCTCTAAGAGCTAGCCAAACCTCTCTATGCCGACTATCAACACCTCCCTCTTCAGGCTACTCACACCTCCCTCTGAAAGTTATCCACACCTCCCGCTCCAATTTATTCACAACTTCCTCTCCATGCTCTCCAGCCCCCCCCCCCCCCCCCCCCCCCCCCCCCC
>KN887167.1:5218-20197 GCA_000934455.1 Apostichopus parvimensis
TAAAACATGTCCAGGAAATGTAGACATATGGGTAACCCTATCACTTTGTTCTTCATGGCTGCACTGCAGTAATGTCCAATGGGGTGCCTTTGCCTACTGTACCTCAGTATTTGAGAAAGTGGTCAGATGCTTGGGTATACACTCTCGTCCGTCTGATGGGGACATTAAATGGCGGTCCTGGTAGCACAAATTGGAGAGAATTCACACCCCTGCCTCGTTATCCTCTGAATAAAAAGAGAAGGCTTGAAATAAGCCGGTGTTCATCCAGGATCTAACACAGATAGGGTCTCAAATAAGCTACTGCAAGGTTTCCTGATCTTTGGCTCTCTAAACTAAAGTAAACTTTGTTTCGAATTTGCTTTGTTTGCAGGCCCCTGCTGCTGTAGCAGCAGCTCCTGCAGGACCTATCGTGAACCCGGTGAGTGTTAGCTTACTTCCTGATGAGACTGTCACAATTTATGTGTTCTTTATCAAGTCTTTCTCTCTTTATCAATACTTATGTACTATCTGTCCTTATCAATACATATTTTCTATCTCTCTTTATCAATATGTATATACTATCTGTCTTTATCAATACATATACTATCTGTCGTTATCAAAACATATATAATATCTGTACTTATAGAGCTTATAGAGTCTCTCTTTATTAATACATGTATGTATCATCTCTCTCGATCAGTACATATATACTATCTCTCTTTATCAATACATATTTTCTATCTCTTTTTATCAATATGTATATACTATCTGTCTTTATCAATACATATACTATCTGTCGTTTTCAAAACATATATAATATCTGTATTTATAGAGTTATCGAGTCTATCTCTCTTTATTAATACATATATGTATCATCTCTCTCGATCAGTACATATATACTATCTCTCTTTATCGATACATATTTTCTATCTCTTTTTATCAATATGTATATACTATCTGTCTTTATCGAGTGTATCTCTCTTATCAATACATATGTATTTTCTCTTCTTGTAATCCAGCGGATTCCGTACACTGCCCCTATTCCGGGAGGTGTTACAAGAGGCAAACTCATCTACATCGATGGATTCGTACCAATGAATGCCCAACGGTATTAAAACATCTTTTATGTTATGGTGATGCAAGTATGGATGGCTTTCACACAGGCATTGTGGGTGGGCTGGGGGAAGGGGGGGGGTTAAGAGTAGTGTGCCTGCAAGATCAGTAATATATGTAGCATTCTTTAATGTATCCTGGTAACAATAAAGCAATAATCATTCTTCCAATAGGTTCCAGGTGAAAGTATTTACAAATCCCTTGATAACAGTCATTCCCAGTTATTTTAAGTTTTGGACATTTCTCTTGCTGTGTTCACAATGTCTGTTTTCCGATTTTAAAAGTGCATGAATCAACCAAGACATTTTTTATCATTGATAAGACTGCATTAGTGTCGCAGTTACAATGAACCTGGCACATCATTTCCAGAATAACTGCACGAGGGACAATCCTTGCCATCCTCTGGCAGCTACTTTCTATGAGTTGTGTTTTGTTTACTTTCATAGGTTTCACATCAACCTCCAGTGTGGGGCTGGTAAACCGCCGCAGACTGACGTAGCTCTGCATTTTAATCCCCGGTTCCCTGTCCAGGTGGTCGTGCGAAATGCTCTGAAGAAGCAAACATGGTTAGCCGAGGAGAAAGGCCAGCCATACTTCCCGTTTGCACATAATGCCCCATTTAGTATCATCATTAATGTGGAGGATAAACAATTCAAGGTGAAAAAAACAATCAGTAAAAGGAGCCATTGTGGTGGTACTCCGACCTTCATTTGATTAGTTTCTTCATCTTATCTGTACCCTTAATTTGATCGGTTTGCGGAATGATCAGTATCCCAAAAGATCAGTCACTTGATTTGCTCAGTACCTTGAGAAGATCATGAGCTGAAATTGATCTGTTCATTGAACTGATCTGTCCCTCTGGTTGATCAATAACTTTGAATTGATCAGTACCTTGAGACAAGGGCGTAGGAACCAGGGGTGCTGGGGGGCGCCAGCCCCCCCAGTGAAAAATATGGGGGGCGGAAGTATCATTCCGCCCCCCCCCGCTTCGCAAGTCAGAAAACCCCTTTTTCATTTCTGCCCTTGGTGCTCAGAACATTTTGGCAGAACAAAATCTCATTTGGAGCACCAAATTGCATCTAAGGCCAGGTGAAAATGCAAAATTATTTACAAAATGGAGTGGGTGATGAAGTGTGCTATATTGCACCAAATTGCATCTGAGGCCACCTGGAAATGCAAAAAATTTCCCCCTCCCCAGGCCGGCCATCAGTCTTCAGCCCCCCCACTCAAAAGTACCTTCCTACGCCACTGCCTTGAGACATCAGTAGCTTGAAGATCATGACCTGGAATTGATCAGTACCTTGAGTTGATCAGTACTTTGAATTGATCAGTATCCCAAAAGATCAGTACCATGAGTTGATCATGGCCATGAATAGATTATTACTTTAAGCTGATCAGTACCACCAAAGATCAGCACCTTGTCTTGGTCAATACATTGAATAGATCTGTACCTATAATTAATCATTACCTTGACACAGTCATGATCTTGAATTGATCCCCTTCATGAGTATATCAGTACCTTGTGTTGTTCTCAACGTTGATCAAATGATCAAATAACTTTACGTTCCGAGGAAAGCAGGTAAGCATTGAGTGATACATATAACTAGTTTGAACAGTAGAGAGTCAATGCCTATCTAAATGTTTCTGTTTTGACTTCTGGTTGTAAAAAAATATCATTTAAGTACTAGCAATTTAACTTACATCTAAAGAGGACTACAAGAAGACAAACAAAAAGAAAAAAAAATTCTCTTACAATGTTTAATCTGTCAACCCAGACATTTTCCTAATTCTTCTAATAAAAAATTGACTCATGGCTTCAGAGTATTTACCTGTATTTCTTGTGAGATGTTTACAAACTTTGAAGGCTAGAAACTCATACCGAGACAAGATTGTTAACAAATGTAAATACAAACATAGTGCTATAAACACATTAAGCAATGAATGTGTGCTGGTACCCACTACCCCAGCTTGAATTTGAAGATCCAGTCTTTGGAAAAGTTGTTTTATTGCCCATCATTTAAGATACCACAAAGTGAACTGTATGCAATTTGAACACTACGATAACATATTTGATATGTGTGGGAAGCTCAATTCAATTTCAGCTGTGGGCAAGGTTTCCTTGATTTTGCCATATGTCCATTGACTGGATGGTAAAGTCTTGTAGGATAATGTATTCCTTGTAGTGTAGAATGTATTTGTTATAGTGTAGCCTAATTTTAGAATTAGAAAAATCAGTTACACAGAAGATTTGCCATAAATGCTGTATTGATGGTGTTGAATTTGCTTCAATGCGATGGTTTATCACTCAATCAGAATTCAAGGTGTTTGCAAATGATTGAATAAAAACATTGCATAAATTTTTGTGAAATTTTGGCTGAAACTTTCCTGTAATGTATCAAACAGTTCATAACAAGCTGATAGTACTCTTGTGTATGTTCTAATAGAGGGCGCTGTCATACAGGTCATAATGTGCATGATCTTTTGTATACTCTCTACAAATAAAACCTCTGTGTAAAGTACAACGGTCGCATGAAAGAGCAACGCTCAAAAGAATTCGAACACGCCCATGTAAATTTGTTTGCATTCCCACTGAACGATTGAATCAAAGCTCCACTTTTGTAGTTTTATGCAAACGAAAAACATGTTTGAGAAAACACAAGTTAAGGTGCTTAATAATGTTTGTGTGACTTGAAAAATGCTAACAAATGACTGAAAGGAAATTTTCAATAAATATGAACAAACTTTATGGTCATGAAATTATGGTACAGCTGTTCGACTGATGGTGGTTCCATGTCGACGGTACTATTAGCCTTAAATGAACAGCTTGGCAAGTTTTGTTGATCTAGATAGGATCAGTGACAACCAAATGGTTGTAAGAAGCCAGTACTAGCCAAGAAGGGCACTTTGTCAAACTGAGAGGTATCTAATTATGTGTGATTATAATAATATTAATAACTAGTCTAATATAAAGCAGACTCCAACAAAAGTTGTACAATGCACTTTATGGGTGGTTAAAGTGCAAAAACTGATAGAGTTGAGAGGAAAGAAAAAGTCACATGGCTTAATCGAGTAATACTCCCTAAGGCAGGCAAAATGCATCTAAAATGTGTGAAAAAAGATCTTTAGGACTTGAAAAGGAAAATAAATGTTTGGCTGTAATGAGATATTAGACACATGTTAATTGCAGCTATGTATATACCAATATAGATATCCAGCCATAACAGTGTGGAATAATATACCAATTTTAACCATTTCTTTGCTAAGGTTATCAGTCCAAAGAATTTCATACAGTGCGATTGAGGATTACACAATGATATTTAATACAGAAAATCAACATTTTGAGTACAGACTTTATGTATGTAATAAACAGAAAAGTAACTAGGAAGATGTAATTTTGGATTTCAAAGGTAATTTGGGCTAGAATGGAGATCTGCTGAATTAATATCCATCACTAGTTTATTTTGCATGTATTTTCCTTGGACTTCACTGACAAAATTGTATTTTTTTTTTAGATTGCTGTGAATGGGAACCACTTTACAGAATTTAGTCACCGTGTGGTGATGTTGAAGAGGATCACTCACCTAGCGATTGATGGACAGGTCCAGATTTACTCCATTCGATATGAAGGAGGCTCTGTAAGTATTACGATCAGTGTTCGAATGAGTCTTGGCTCGACCAGCTAAATTTCAAAACTGGACTGATTTGATTCATTCGGACAGGCTCATCAAATTTTTCACTATATAAATGAATACAGGAACTATAATCAACAGCTCCGCGCGAGTCCAATTGCTTCACTCGAGTCCACAACTCCACTGGACTCCATAGCTTCACTGGAGTCCACACCTCCACTGGACTCCATAGCTTCACTGGAGCCCTTACCTCCACTCGAGTCCACAACTCCAATCCTTGCAGATTACACAATTTTTGCTGTCAAAATCAGGGCAGAATGTAAACTTGTTAATTCTGTGAGTGCACACAGACATATTACTGCTCGTAAGAATGAAGTAGTGAAGATGTATATTTCAAGAACTTCAACAAGGACCGTTAATAATTGAAATAGAGTTGAAAAGTCTGAGATATATGTGAGCAGATTTCAAAGCTGTGGTACTTTACATTATTTAATACCTGTACCATGAAACAACATTAGAAGAAGGAAATAGTGTGGTGTTTGGTAGTTAAGCTCTGTCTTCACATGTTCTATACTTTGTTTACTATTTGATCTTAATAAATATTAGGAAACAGTTTGTACTGAAGAGATGTGGGAAATTTTGAAATGTCAGACCAAGGAATAACAACTTCATTTTCAAGTGAGGGCTTTCTCCAACATGTTCTTTTGATCAGCTAAAGAGAACGTTTAACAGTTCTCCTACTTTGTTTGATTCTTCTTACACTTAACTCTCTCTGTGCCAAGAGGCACACAAGGCCGAGACATCTTCCCTCCACTTCTTCCTGTTTGCTGCTGTTGTCCTGGATTCATTCCAACTATTCCAGCCTCCTCTCCTTCTCTACTGTCCTCCGCCATGTTGTTTTAGGCCTTCCTCTTGCTCTTGGACCTTCTGGGGTCCATCCCAGGGCTATGTAATTGTTGTCTGTCCTGTCTTTTGGCAGCACATGTCCTAGCCAGTTCCATCTTCTCCTCCTGATTTCCTTACTTATTCTGTTCAATTTGGTCACTCTCTCCATCTCTTCATATCTGATGGTCTGTGGGTATCTTATTTTAAGTATTTTCTTCAGGCATTAGATAGTGGAAGGTATCCAGTTTCTTTTCTTCTAATTGAGTTATCTTCCATGCCTCACAACCATATAGCAATACTGATCTTACAAGGGTTTTAAATAGGGTGATTTTAGTTTGTCTCCCGATGTTTCCTTGGTGCCAAATTCTAGTCAGGCTCCAGAATGCTGCCATAGCTTTCCCCAGCCTGTATTTAATATCTTCTGTTGCACCTCTAATTTTTATTAACTTTTGCACCAAGGTAGGTAAATTCAGCAACATTGTTCGATTAGCCATTTATATTTGCGGTTTACTACCCTCTTTTATACAGGACCATTTATTACCTGGACGTGTTAGTAACGTCTTTAAGTTTTTGAGAAATAAATATTCTCTTCAAAACGAAATAAGTAAAATGTTGGAGTAAAAAAAAAAATGTTAGGGTCTAGAAGTTGGGATATAATTTTTGGTTTTGGACATAAGTATTACAACTGACCAGTTTTAATGGTCAAGGAATTCTCATGTGGTAATTAGTTTCAAGGGTAAGGTGAGGAGAGTTTGTGAAGATATATAGTAGCAATGAGTTGCTGTTGATGTTGATTTATTTAATGTTGTTGTTTATACTTTATCCTCTACCAGGCTCCCGCGGCTCCAGCCCCCATGGCCGCCCCCATGGCCATGCCTCAGCCAGCTCTGTCTAACATTGTCATGAATCCAGTAAGATATTCTCATTCATTTTTTAAATTTAATGTCATTTTTTATATCTGAAACAGTCATGTGGAGAGCAAAGGTGGCAAACTTATCTGTTGGGTGTTGGCGATGGGAACCCACTCCTTCCCTCAACAAATGTGGACATTGGTTTTTCTCTATTTGCTCTTCATTATGTGGGTTTTTCAAACTTTTTCAAATGAAGGGAAAGTTGTTTGGTTGTCCACATGTAAGAAACAATTTGATTCTTTTTTCCCATCTGGTAAACTACTCGTGCATTGTGTTATTCCATTGTTATGAAATAAATACCACCCAAGGTGCAATTGTCAGGAAGACCTTAGAAATTCTGGGCGTTTGCAAAACTTTATAGGTCGTAAGTCTTGGAATGATTTTGAGTTAAAAATTTTGTGTGGCATTTTGGACAGCCCTGATTTGTTTGCACTTTTCAAGATACTATGTTTTCTGTGTACAAAAACTGCTATAGATTTTTTAACTTTTTTGACCATTTTGGTATAGCATTTGCCATTCAATATTGAATAAATCATTCCCTTTAAGTATGTATGTGTGATATAAGCAGAGCTAGAGTTTAGGTGTACACCATGAAAAATTTCCTGTGAGTCTTACCTAGGTGTTACCTAGGTGTTACCTAGGTGTTGTTGATATATTATTTTGGAATGTATCGTATCTTTCAAGTTGATCTAATTTAACACAAACTCACCAAACTAACCATGTATCGTACCCTCTTGTTTTTACTTTCCAATGCAAGCACACTCAGTTGCTGTATTTTAAATGTATTGTGATACATGTATGTGTGTGCTTCCCGCTGATTTGATAACCTCGTCCTTTACAGGCTGTGCCATATGTAGCTCCAATTGCCGGTGGTATGACACCTGGTAAGATGATCTTCATCAGTGGAATAGTTAACCCTAATCCAGAGAGGTAAGTCAACCTTCCATGGTCCAAAAACACTGTCATATCACATCGAGAGTAAATGTACTCAAAATGTACTAAAAATGTACTAAATGAAAGTCAGGAGTTGAGGTATCTCATCTTAGTCTTCAGCTCAGAAAATGATATGCCAGGGTGGGGGGGGGGGTGGGAAGGGAGAAGGGTATTCTCTTGCAGACATGGGGTCACAGCCAGGGGGTCACAGCTAGGGGGTCACAGCTGGGGGGTTACAGCTAGGGGGTCACACCTAGGGGGTCACAGCCAGGGGGTCACAGCCAGGGGGTCACAGCTAGGGGGTCACAGCCAGGGGGTCACAGCCAGGGGGTGACAGGTAGGGGCATGATTGTCTCTTTTGTCAGGTGATTCCAAAGTCCATAAAATGTCTTGGTGACAAATATGTATTTTGTACGTATATTAAAGTCAACAATGGAAAATTTAATTGGGGAAATATGAAAAAAAAATTCTTTTAATCTATTTTGAGGGGATATATTGAGTTACATATTCCACTCTGTGGTCCCTTGGTAAGCCATGAAGGCTTAAAGAATAATCAGAAGAGCTACTAATCCTATTTTCCTACATAGAGTATCTTTAATGCTTAGACTGTGAAGATGAAGGAGTTATTACTTAATGTGCACAAAGGACAGGAAAGTTGTTCATAGAATTTAAATTTGTTTCAGTGGGATGTCTCCAACTCAGTAACTAACTTTAAAATGACCTTTGATTTATCACCTTGTCAGCCAGTCTTAAAAAAAGAAGAAAAAAGGCTGGCTGAGAGTTGTGAAGTGGTTTGTTTGCATTGCCTAGCCCATGAAAAGGATTATGCAGGATATGACAACTAGTGTCAACAAACAAGAGTTTAAAAGCCCTCCTGTTAATTAAATAAAACCTGTACTATTTTATTTGAAGTTAAACAGGAACTCCCAGCTAGAATATGTACCCTATTGTAAACTATGTAGCAAGAGTCTTACACACAAGGAAGTGAGTCACTGAGGACTGCATTCTACATGCAAAAGTTCACTTTTAAGACATCGCAGAAAAAAGTGTAAATTCTAAGCACAGTATCCTGTTGCTGATGCCATGTTCATTTTGACTCTCTCTCTCGCAAACTGTCGTCTGTCGAGTTTGGTTGGAATTTTGGTTGGAATGTTTAATAATCTTTTATCAAACCTACAGAGTTTTGCTCAAAGTTCTTCTTTGAGCCACCATCTTACATTTTGTCACAAAATGAGCCAATAATTACTTATTTCAACAGCATTTTGTCCCCCTCCCCTCCCCCTGGACAGTTTCCATACATTCTAAAAGCAATTTCAAATACATGAAAGTTTTACTTTTTTTCTTTATTTGGTATAAAACCTGGCTAATTGACCTAATTTGTTGAATAACATTATTATGGAAAATTTAGTATCAAAAAGCATCATGTTTGTTTTCAGAATCAACTCAAACATCTGATTTGACTTCTTATATTACATAGGTATGGCAGTGCCATACATACAGGATGGTGCAGTAATTATGGCATTTATCAGGTTCCAGTATTGCCACAAAATATGCTAGAAAGTGAACAAAGATGGTCACTTGTGCTCAAACTTCAAATAGCAATTTACCACCTCAAAATATGGCCTGTCTTGAGATATGTAAATATGTAACATATATCCCACCCCCCCCACACACACACCGGGCCCCTCTCCCCTGCATGTGTGGTAACCACTTGGAGTGTCAGAACCTTCAAGAAAATGTTTTGAATCCTATTGGAAAGTTTTTGAGCAAGTTTCAACTTTAAATGCAATATTGATGACCAATGAAGTATTAGTTTGGTTTCTATTAGTATTTCAGTTTGTGGCCATTCATTGTTCACTGACCAGCTCACCATATCTTTATAAAAGCATAAAAATGACTTTTTCATTGTTGTGCAGTACTTGTTTTTGCTTAATGGGACACAATTGGGCTGGAACATTTCTTGAAAATATCGTAGCCAATGTTTTCCTACCCAAGCAAAGCAAAATACCTGACCATTTGGGAGACATGGGTGTGTGTGGGTGGGGGGGGGGGAGGATGGGTAGTGTATGTGGAGGGTGTACCTGGTGTTGGAATCAAACCTGCTAATCACATATATATATATTTGAAATTCCTCTTCACAGGTTCCATGTTAACTTGCAGTGTGGACCTAGAACAACTCCACGGGCCAATGTGGCTTTTCACTTCAACCCGAGATTCCAACCCAGGAAGATTGTTCGTAACACCCTTATGAGTCAGAAGTGGGGGGCACAAGAGGGGGAAACACCAAATTTCCCCTTCTTGCCAAACAGTTTCTTTGAAGTGAGTGTCAAATGAATTTCTGCATACTCTTCCATTTCAATGTATGCACACATCCTTGTTTGAACATCCTTGTTTGAATATCTGCATGTTCTCTGCTCTGAATATCTCCAGTTTCCTCTGATGTGAATATCTTTTCTTTCAATATAATATTTTTTCACTTCCCACATTTGAGTAGCTGCATATGTTTTTTTTCATATAACATGTCTGCAATGTCAGTTATTTAAATATGATAATATATATTTTCATAATTCATTTTCCATATTTATTCTCACATTGGAATTCTGGGATATTACTTCATTTGCATTTGCAACGTCACATCTCAATACAAATTGTACATCATCAAAGAAATATCTTCACGATCCCTGTAATTTTCATTTTCTGTTCTCCATCATTAGTTTCATTTAGCATCAACACTGTGAAACTGTACAACCTTACTGTAGTCTTTCCGTTAAGCATCAACCCTGTTTCCGTCTTTTTGAATTGTTAATGAGTGTTTTTAATTTTTCTCAGATCATTGTCCTTTGTCAACACGACGCTTACCGTGTTGCAGTCAACGGCCAACACCTCTTGGAATACAGACATCGGATTGCCTACCAGCAGGTCACATTCTTGGAGGTTGATGGAGCTGTGAGACTCACCCAGATCAGACTTCAATAAGGGTTAGCTGGAGACAGCTACTATTCCTGCATTTACTTTTCTTTACTTTATATAAGCTCTTTACTCCATTTCCTCTTTAGCTCTTGTTCTCTGATTGGTGTTTGATTTATTCTGTTCGGTCTTAATTGGTCAGGGGAAAAGTACAGGTAGAAAAATCACATCATGTTATATGTTACCAATTTCAACCAAATTATATTTTCATGCATATGCAAATTTAGAACATGGTTGGGATGTCTACTTCGAGACACAGTCTTTCCTCACAGAAGGAAAATGAAAACCCCTCCCCTACCCTCCCCTCCCCTACCCTCCCCTCACACAAATGTTTATATCATGATCACAACTTTCAGACTTTGGTTTCTTAGTATACTGGAGGTGCCCATGAACATATTTTATTTTGTTTTTTTTTTCTGTTTTAATTGCAAAAAAATCACCAATTTTGAGACATTTGTGTTATTAGTATCAGTGTAGATGGAGACTTTGATATTCATGAAAAGAATGGTCAACGATAATAAATCAAATCACTTATACTAGGTTTTCATAGCTTTAAGCATTTAGTCTTAACTTTTATGTCAGTTGACCAAAATTACAAGTCGATTTTGTTCTCAGTATTTTCAATAACATCTGTTAAGAAATTTGTATTACTCACATGATGTTGTTATTATTCTTCCTTTTTTTATTGTTTAAAATAGTAGGATTTTGTAATCATAATATATATTTAGTCAAGATTGTTCCTTTTTCATAATTATGTTTATTCCATATATTTATAATTAAGATAAACCTTGTATTGCTTACATGATGTTGTTATTTTTTTTTATATCATTAAAATTAAAGGACTTTGTAATCATTATTATATATTTAGTCATTGATTGTTCTTTTTTTAATTTCGTTTATTCCATATATTATTAATTGAGATCAATCTAAAACATGTTAAATATAGGAAACAAAGTACTAGCATATTTTAAGGCAAATTCATTATAAAGTTTAGGTTACGGAAGTGGATCATCTGTATTTAGTTTAATCACAGTTTAATTGTCTTCAATATATTTACCAGGGGCTTAATCAAGATTCCTTATTATTTTTCTCCTTCATTATTTTGCCAAATTTGCCATTTTTCATATTTCGTAGGAAAGTAGAGTTTCAAGCAGACAGCATTTTTGGCATTTTCTTAATGGCCTAGCAAATTTAAGAAAAATGATTTCAAACATTTCATGCTATTCAGTTCGACTTTGGGTTGCATATAGACCTAAGCTTTGGTAAAAACATTATCAACTTTTTAGCACATTTCAAGAGAACCCCAATTGGGACAAATTGCAAACCATACAAACCCATATAAAGTCAATTCTCATAAAAATAATACAATTCCTACAAATATAGAGTCAATTGTCATAAAATAACAGCAAATTTGTATTCTACATTTTTGTTACTGGAATTGACCGCCAATTTGGCTGGTTGTGTCACAGAATAACTGGCAACCTGGTCTGAATCGGTTTAAGGAAATCAACGACTATTTAATAGCAAAAGCCAGGGAGGGAACAAGTTAACATTATCTACTATATTGACCCTTATCCTTTGTTCTCCCATCTCCCTCCTCAACCACCCCAACCGCCCATCCCCTTTTTCGCCCTCTGCAAAAAGAATCAGGCCGTCATTGTTCATTCATAAACAAATGTGCTTTTGTTTAACATTTTACATTGTGTTCTTTTTCTTTATCGGCCATAGTAGTCTTTAATTGTGTAAAGGTTTGTGACTTATAGCTTGAATTAAAATAAGCTGAAAATTTGATCCTTTTCATTACTTTGGAATCTTTTTGTTTGATGCAGCTGGAACAAGGCAAAATTTGGTTCGATTGATAACATCGTAGTTTATCAATCCATTTTTGAAAAATGTCTACAAACAAAAGAAATAATTATGGCGCTGTTTCAAATTCTATTCTTTTTGAAAGAAAAACTCTTTTTACTAGTTCTAGTAGGCCTTAGTTCAAATCAGGTTAACAATTATAGTTTAATATCAGCATGGTATATCTTTGTTTCTTTATCAAGTATTAAATTATAATATAAATGCTTGTTATTCCCTATTGTAGCATATGAATATTGCCTGATAGGATAAATACAAAAATGAAAAATCAAGCTGATATGAGTTTTAGTTTTATTTGTTTTTTATCAGCTGCATGGCCATGATTAGACCATTGAGGAAATGATGGGTTAATTTTGAATAATGAGAAGCAAGCTGTACTGGATATAATAATATATTGACATAGTTTGGATATTACTGTCCTACTTTAAGCAATGGCATGTACATAATGGACACTGATTTTGATAGGAGCATGACTTTTTATGGATGGGCTATAGGTGGATGAAATTTTTTTTACAACTAGCGGGTGTAGGGTTCATTTGAATGCAACTCTATTTTGGGATGGGGGAGGGGTCTGGGAGAAAGATAAAAGTTTAGACATCAATTGGTGCCTTCTTATTAAGACTATAAGTGAGATCTAAATAATTGTACTAATGAAAGTTTGAATTTTGATACTTCACACCCCTCCTGACTGACATGTAGTCAGTGCTTAGGACTCATAGTCAGTGTTCAGACTTATAGTCAGTGCTCATACTTGAGTGAGTCCGTACTCATATTCCAGCGAAGTTTCCTGTACTCAACTCGTCCTGATAGATTTGTACTAGCTCTCATTGATTAGTACTCATAAATGAGGCATTTTGAATAATACCTTCCTTCTCACCTCCTTCTCACCCTCCTTCTCACCCTGCTTCTCACCCTCCTTCTCACCCTCCTCCTCACCCTTCTCCTCACCCTCCTCCTCCTCACCCTCCTCCTCCTCACCCTCCTCCGCACCCTCCTCCTCACCCTCCTCCTCACCCTCCTTCTCTGCCTCTTTACACATAGTTATCCATTCTTCATAAGCCTGTAAACTTATCGTTACTTTTCATTTCCGTCTACAACCTTCATAACAAACCATGTTAATGCTACTCCCACTAAGTTAATGCTACTCCCACTATGTTACTGATACTCCCACTATATTAATGCTACTCCCACTATGTTAATGCTACTCCCACCATGTTAATGATACTCCCACCATATTAAACCTACTCCCACTTTCAGTATGATCATCTACGGCTCAAAACTTGTACAAAATTAAGACTATGTTTCTAGAAAGTTGGCTTTGTAAGGCATTGTAAGGAGATGTGAAATTATTCTGGCTGATTCTGAGAAGGTTCAACTGGGTGAACTCTCACGTTCAATTAAGTTCCACACAGAGCGATGAAATCGCAACATGATATGCAGATAGCCAAGATCAGCGCATGCCAGACGGTAAGGAATGCTTGAATTAAGGCGTCATACTCCTATTAGAGTCTATATCAATCCGCCCATGTGTCCTCATTCAGGAAAAGCTCCTAAAAGCAACTTGGGAGAACATCTTTTGTGATATGTTATCAATCAAATGTTTTTTTTTGGCTTGGATATTAAGGAGCATGAATGGAAGTACATGTGGTGCAAATATTGGGTTAGTTGAGGCAAGTTGAGGCAAGTTTAGACCACTTAAGGCCTCCCAGGAGCAGCGTACGAACATTGTTTACTGCTGAGTAATGAGGTTTATTTACAAGTGACGAAAACTTCAGGCTCTCATAACAAAAAAATCTTCTCTTTCATGACACGGAAAACTGAGGGTCCCATTAAGGGTAAACTTGTCAGCTACCCAGTGATGGGTAGCATTTAGCTACTGAGAACTTCTATCTAGACTTAGGGACCACAATACTTTTACGATTTAGTGTGTAAGTCAATGGGGCATTTAATGGGCGTATGCTTCCTTAAAGAAACATTCATATCACTGAAAGCGACTGCATGTATGCCATGTATAGTTGTATCTCATCCATATACATACACGTAGTGTACTAAGGATGAGACGTGGGCTCTGTCGAGCATTTATTCAAACTTGGTATACCTGAGCATGGGTTGTAGTGTCCGAGTGCCTGACTAATGACGAGGTCAAACATCAAATCACCAAAAACAAAAACAGCATTGTGGTAGTTTATATACGTATACGTCATACACAATTATAGGCATCCCTCAATTAGGCACTTGGAAGGCATTAAGTGGTCTATAAAATTGCTTCAATTTTCCCAAGTTTTCCACCACATATTTTTCCATTCTTGCTCTTCAACATCCAAGCCACGAAAATATACAAAAATAACATATCTCCTGCTGCTCTTCGGCGCGTTTTCCTGAAGGAGAACACTTTGGCAGAAGTGATATAGATTCACTATAGAGTATGCCACCATAGCGTCTCTGGTCCTCCAAATTTAGTTCCAAACATTAAGGATGATTAAAATAGAAAAACGAGTGCCGCAGTTTGTAACACTATACTTCGAGCTTGGCAATCAAATCCTTGTAAAATTTGTGCGTTGGTGACCTTTGTCTACGGAAGCGTAGAAGGGACATTGCATTGACGAGTTACCAACTTGACAAAACGACAATTATTTGCAAATTGACGAGTTGACGAGATGGTAACGTGACAAAATTCAGAAAATTGACGTTTTGACGAG